>ONZH01023116.1:0-78472 GCA_900303285.1 Rhinella marina | reverse complement strand
CCTGTAATTGGGTAGATCTCAACTATGAGAGACAAAATGAGAAAACAAATCCAGAAAATCACATTGTCTGATTGTTAAAGAATTTATTTGCAAATTAATGGTGGAAAATAAGTATTTGGTCACCTACAAACAAGCAAGATTTTTGGCTCTCATAGACCTGTAGCTTCTTCTTTAAAGGGAACCTGTCACCTCAAAAATAGGCATAAGACAGCCAGCATTACCTTATAGTAGCCCCCAGTGTGTTATTAATCATGCATTTGATCTGGTAATTTGATACTCCATACTTGATAGAAACAATGTTATAAGTGCCATCAGCGCTAGCTTTCCAATCAGCTTGAAGTCAAGGGGGCAGCGGCCTCCTTGCTTCAAGTCAAGCTAAGCACGCCCCTTACCCGCCCCTCTTGACTGTGATTGACATAATGCAGTGTGGCCTCCTTGTCACTGTGCGACCCCGTCTCTTGCTGGAATCGCGCACTGGAGGCGCGCGCGCGCACGCGCTGGCCAGGTTTCTTATGCACACTGCGCAGGCCCCGTTAGTCCCAGGAAGCCAAAGGAATCGCGTGCTCGAGGGCGCGCGCGTGCACGCATTGGCTGGAACTGCCAGGGCTTGCGCAGTGTGCAGATGAAACCCAACTAACTGCGGGAGACGGGATCACGCAGTAGCAAGCAGCGCAAGGAGGCCTTACTGCACAGGCAAGACGGGACGGTTAAGGGGTGTGCTTAGCCTGCCCCCTTGACTTCAAGCTGACTGGAAAGCTAGTGCTGATGGAGCTTATAACATCGTTTTTATCAAGTATGGGGGATCAAATTACCTGATCAAACGCATGATTAATAACACACTGGGGGCTACTATAAGGTAATGCTGGCAGTTTTATGTCTATGTTTATGTTTTTGAGGTAACAGGTTCCCTTTAAGAGGCTCCTCTGTCCTCCACTCATTACCTGTAGTAATGGCACCTGTTTGAACTTGTTATCAGTATACCTGTCCACAACCTCAAACAGGCACACTCCAAACTCCACTATGGTGAAGACCAAAGAGCTGTCGTAGGACACCAGAAACAAAATTGTAGACCTGCACCAGGCTGGGAAGACTGAATCTGCAATAGGCAAGCAGCTTGGTGTGAAGAAATCAGCTGTGGGGAGCAATAATTAGAAAATGGAAGACATACAAGACCTCTGATAATCTCGATGAGGGGCTCCACGCAAGATCTCACCCCGTGGGGTCAAAATGATCACACAAGAACTGTGAGCAAAAATCCCAGAACCACACGGGGGGACCTAGTGAATGACCTGCAGAAAGCTGGGACCAACGTAACAAAGGCTACAGATCCTGCAGTGCCAGACCTTTCCCCCTGCTTAAGCAATACATATCCGGGCTCATCTGAAGTTTGCTAGAGAGCATTTGGATGTTCAAGAAGAGTATTGGGAGAATATCATATGGTCAGATAAAAGCAAAGTAGAACTGTTTTGGTAGAAACACAACTCGTCGTGTTTGGAGGAGAGTGAATGCTGAGTTATATCCAAAGAACACCATACCTACTGTGAAGCATGGGGGTGGCAACATCATGCTTTGGGGCTGTTTCTCTGCAAAGGGACCAGGACGACTGATCCATGTATATGAAAGAATGAATGGGGCCATGTATCATGAGATTTTGAGTGCAAACTCCTTCCATCAGCAAGGCCATTGAAGATGAAACATGGCGGGTCTTTCAGCATGACAATGATCCCAAGCACACCGCCAGGGCAATGAAGGAGTGGCTTCATAGAGGCATTTCAAGGTCCTGGAGTGGCCTAGCCAGTCTCCAGATCTCAACCCCATAGAAAACCTTTGGAGGGAGTTGAAAGTCCGTGTTGCCACAACGAACGCCCCAAAACATCACTGCTCTAGAGGAGATCTGCATGGAGGAATGGGCCAACATACCAGCAACAGTGTGTGCCAACTTTGTGAGGACTTACAGAAAACGTTTGACCTCTGTCATTGCCAATAAAGGATATAACAAAGTATTGAGATGAACTTTTGTTATTGACCAAATACTTATTTTTCACCATAATTTGCAAATACATTCTTTAAAAATCAGACAATGTGATTTTCTGGATTTGTTTTTCTCATTTTGTCTCTCATAGTTGAGGTCTACCTATCATGTCAATTACAGGCCTCTCTCATCTTTTTAAGTGGGAGAACTTGCCACAATTGGTGGCTGACTAAATACTTTTTTCCCCACTGTATGGTGGCTAGTGAAAGCCGATTGTCACAGAAAAGACTGCATAAATCAGCACTACAGGTCAATTTGAGAAACTCTGTAATATATCTTATCAAAGAAAAGCTTCTTCCGCCATCCCACCCCCTTATAAACTTACAATCTCTGCTAAATCTGTTCGGAGAGACAATATGTCTGGCAGCTCACTGAATGATCAGCTTACATGATGCCCATAGAAGTCTAAGGGAGTTGATTTGCATTACCCACTATAAAGTGGACAGAGCTTTTACCTTCCTGTTCTGACCCCTCTTTAACTTCATGCCTTTTGGAGATCATTTCATCTTCAACTTGCTTAAGGGCTCATGCACACGACCGTATGTATTTTTTGCAGTCCACAAAAAACGGATCCGCAAAAAATACGGATGACGTCCATGTGCATTCCATATTTTGAGAAACTGAACGGCTGGCCCCTAATAGAACAGCCCTATCCTTGTCCGTAATGCGTAGAATAATAGAACATGTTCTATCTCTTTGCGGAATGGACATACGGAAATGGAATGCACACGGAGTAACTTCCGCTTTTTTTGCAGACCCATTGAAATCTGCTCTACTTGTCAGGGATTATGATCCTGAATACAGTTTATTATGATTTTTATTTGAATCTCTGTAGGAATGGAGTTATCGAGGAGACATGAAGTACAGAGAGGACAGACAGGACAGACTGTGGTGATGGAGACTGCCTACAAGTGTTGCTGCTCATTACTCACATCCCACCTCCTCTCTGTACTCCTTGTCTCCTCATGAATTCCATTCCTACGAAGATTCAGCTGAAGATCATAATCCCTGACAAGTAGAGCAGAGAGGAGGATGAGGCAGCTCTTTAGCTCAGTGTTGTGAAGTAACGTGTCCTGCTGTGTGATTAGGACAGGTTTTGTGTGTACTAATAGGACAGCGGCCATTTTATTTCTCCTAATGATTGCTCTGTAGACAAAACAAGCCATTATAACTAATGAAAGGTATTTGGGAATATCTTTATAATAAAGTAATATTTATGTATTTTCATTTTCTTAATTCCCGGAGAACCCCTTTAAGCAAAAATAATTTTTTATTTTGATCTTTTACATTTTCAAAATAACAAAAAAGGAAAAGGGCCTGAAGAAAAAACCTGCAGGTTTTCCTCTGATGACTCTTCCATGCAGGCCATATTTGTTCAGGTGTCGCTGAACAGTAGAAAAATGGACCACAAATCTTCCTGAGGGTCTTTTGCAGTCAAGCGGGGGTTCTCATTTTCCTTTCTAGCAATCGTACGAGCAGCTATCTCTGAAATTATTCTTGGTCTTCCAGACCTTCTCATGATCTCCTCTGTTCCTGTTAACTGCCATTTCTCAATTAGATTTTGAACTGAGGAAATGGCAACCTGAAAACGCTTTGTTATCTTCTCCTGCTAGTCTTTTCCTGCATTGTGGGCCTCAATCATTTTTTATTTTCAGAGAGTTAGGCCACTGCTTAGAACGACCCATGGCTTCTAGTTTTTGGGACAGGGTTAGAGGAGTGTGGGTATTTATAAAGCTTTGAAATTAGCATCACCTGGCCTTTCCTAACAATGATTGTGAACAAGCCTTAATCCTAACAGACAATTTAAGGTCTGAGACCTTGGTCAGAGTTATCTGAGCTCTCAAATCTTCTTGGTTTCCCATACTTATACAAGGTACTTATTTCTTTTTTTCACTCTAAAATTGTACAAAACCCAAATAATATGTTGATATTGCTTAAAATGTTGAAAAGTGTGTTTCATCTTTAAAATACAAAGGGAATGTGTCATCTTTAACTTTATGCCTCTTGGAGATCATTTCATCTTCAACTTGTTTAATTGTTCACAGTAACGGTAATATTGACCAGGGGTGCCCAAAGTCATCAAACATCCTTTTTAAAACAGATGCTAAGTTATTCGCCAAGATATTAGTAAAATAATCAATTATCCAAACGAATCAGAATGTTTTATGCCTCTCATATCTTCACTTGATAATATGGCCAGGTTTTTCTTGAAGGCCGAGTTGTCCAATCCAGGAGAAGAATTATATTAGCTTTGGACACTTCTAAGGTGTTCAATACATTAAGAATGGGTATATATGGGTTTTTTTGTTAATATTGATAAGTTGGGTTAAGTTGCTTTACTGTGATCCTGAAGCATAAGCGCTTAGGCCTTTTCCTAGGCCATATGACATCACGTTCAGGCCTAGACACAGCTCTGTCCCATGGGGCTTAGCTGCAATACCAAGAACAGCTGCTATCAAATTGACAGGGATATTCTTGATAAGCAGTGAGGAGGCTGCAGCATTCAGCGAAGCACCACGTCCTCCTCAAACAGCTGATCAGAAAGTGTGCCAGGATTTGGTACGATCTCATATTGATGACCTATCCTGTGGATAGACCATCAATATGAAAATCCTGGAAAACCCATTTAATTAGACAGGAAGAAGAGATAGTTGACTTCAGATATGGAGAGGTTACTGAAAAAATATTTTCATATTCTGATAACCTTCCACACTGGGGCATCAGGGCCTGGATCAAAAATTCCTAATGCTAGGTCCTGATGCTTATTATTTGCCACATACAACATCCTAACATTGGTGAAAACGGCATGGGATGTGTCTGCAGGAGGGTGTAACTATGGACTCCAACCCTAAAGTGACACCCATAGTGTGTGACTATGGTTTGTGGATTCCAACCCCAAAGCTTGGTCCAAACCTTAGGCAAAATGGACCATCATAATGAAGCTTTGACGCCCCCTCACTTGTATGTATGCCACAGGTTTCAGGGGAGATTATAGCGCCTGCAGAAGTGAAATATGACTGAAATATGAGTCACCAGTATTTAATGCCAGAGTTTTCTTGTATAAGTCATTCTAACTGAGAATTCCAGTCAGATGACTAGCGAAATGTCTTTAAGAGAAAATACCAGAAGTTCAGTTGCTCTGACTTATTACTACCCACTTCCATACATTCTTTGCATACATAAAAATGTCTTGAAAGAAGGCTTACACTTCGCAGCAAACTGAAAAATGCCAGTATCACTGGCTACATGGCCTATGTCTTGGAGAATTGGGCAGTGTATGATTCATTTCAGTTACACAAACACATTCACACAGATCAGTGACAATGAGGCAAACCACAGGTTTTTGGGTATGAATTTTTGGATGGTGTTTATTTATATTTTTTTTATTTTGAATATCTTTTTTTATTTTTTTTGTATATTTTTTTACATTTTATTAAAAAAAATATTTACAATAATAAATAATCTTCACCCTTAAGTTGACGTCTCACACAATCCATCTCTGGTTAATTTCTCAGTTATCTTTTGCGCCACTTCCCCCATTTTAATATCATACAGTTTGTTTAGCCAGATGTTCACATCAAATTTTCTGTCCTGCTGCAGTTTCAATAGCATGCTGTAATGCTGGTTGTAAGTGCCTATGTTGTCGTGTTTTGCCCAGTTAATCTCGTTGTTTGTCAGTCCCAGCTCTCGTACAAATCTCTCAATATCATTCGTGGGGACAAATTCCAGAAAGTAATTGAAAGTTTTATGAATGGCTGTAAAGATTAAAAAAAAAAAGTGTTATAAGATAGTAGCTATTATGGTAAGAGGAGGACAGAGCGATATCATCAGCTGTTTTACCAGAGAAACCAGCATTATGGGGACTGATCATTGGGAACTGTGTAATACCTTATTTTTCCTCTAGAGGTGCTGTAGGAAAACTGTGCACTTACTGAGTGCCCTCACAGATTACAGTACATTACTATGGGTCACAATAACTTTGAGTTAGGGCTCATTCACTCTGTAGTGCTTCTGTGGGGTTCCGTGCCTCGGTTCCGCACTGCACCTTCCAGATTGCGGAACCATTCAAGTAAAAGGGTCCACATCCATGATGCAGTGCAAAATATAGCCGGGGCCCATAGCTTGTGGACCCACTGTTTGCGGGCCGCAATACGGGTCCAAGCCGGCACACAGTTGTGTGCATGACCCCTTAAAGGGAGTCTATCACTGGGAATTTCACTGTTTAGAATCCCTTGTAGGGATAGCTAGCTGAATTTAATGATACCTTTCACGTAGTGATCCTTTGCTTCTTTTTGGAAAAAAAGGACTGTTAATCCATATGCAAATGAACAGCTAAGTGCACAGAGGGCAGGTCCCCTTGCTCCTCCTGCTTTCTTCAACAGCCCCTTCTTGATTGATAGGGCCAAATGAGATGACTGTACAGGAATTTGATCCTGTCAATCTAGAAGGAGAGGAAAGCAGTCGGAGCAAGGGTGCACAGAGTCATTTGGGTCTGCCCTCTGTGCACTTAACTGCTCATTTGTAGAGACAGGCGAATTGATTCATAACAAACTAATTGTCTCATCAAGCACCTCGTCCTGCACCTACAACACATTGTCCTCGAAGCTAAGGATTTTCCCCCTCAAAGCTTGATTGACACGGCCAGACATTTTTAACCAGATCTGACAATTTTGCAACTGTGCCGCTGCTTTGTGTACCGGCGTAAATGTAGAGGCCCTGCTTTCCATTACCGGAGCAGTGACTGCGCACACACCCTTCTACACTTCCGGGAGATATCCAGCCCTATCAAGCGGCGGGGCAGTGTCCTTAGCTTCAAGGACACCCCCTCATAGGTGCAGGACTCTGATTCACACATTTCATCTAATTTGCATATGTATCAGAAGTACTTTTGCTCCAGAATGAAGCAATGAATCATTCAGCTGAGCTAGGCCTAACAAGGCATGGTTCCTGAATTATTAGTGACTTTCCTGCTGACAGAACAGGGGGGTCCTCTGTTCACGATCATCTCTTGGTCAGATTGTGGGTACTAACAATGCTCTTGCTCTGGAGGACCTGTCCTATCCTGCATTATACAGGACAACCCATTGATGTGAATGGACACTGTGTAATACCTAATTTATCCTGTAGTGGCGCTGCAGGGAAACTGAACACTAATGTTCATCTTTTCCTACAGAATACAGCCGATCACTGGGGGGGGTGTTTTTTCAATGAACCCTTTCTAGCAAGTACGGATTGCCCAGTGCTGAAGACTTTTAAAGGAATTGTCTCATCATAGACAATGGGGGCATATCGCTAGGATATGCCCCCATTGTTTTATAGGTGCGGGTCCCACCGCTGGGACCCGCACCTATATCAAGAACGGAGCCCCGCAAGGTGGGGGCTGGAGGACTCCGGTCCGGCCACGACCAAGCCGGCTCCCCATAGAAGTGAATGGGATGGGAGCGTACCGTGCATGCGCGGCCCCCGCTCCCATTCATTTTTATGGGGCCGACGGAAATAGCTCAGCCAGTGCTCTTCTATTTTCACTGGCCCCATATAAAATGAATGGAGGACGGCTTTGCAAGAGCAGTGTGCCCTCCTTCACTTGCGGGGCTCCACTCTCGAATATAGGTGCGGATCCCAGAGGTAGGACCCGCACCTATAAGACAATGGGGGCATATCCTAGCGATATGCCCCCATTGTCCATCATGAGACAATCCCTTTAAGGTTCCATGGCTGGGACTGGAAGTTTCTGTGAATCAGGCCTCACTGCCTTGCTTCATCAGAAGTTCGTCCATTTGCACAAAGGGATCAAAGGACAGGAGAGATCTGAAATGCAGGAAGAAGGGGTGAAATACAGGTAGGATTTTAATATTCAACATACCTTCATTCTCCTCATTTTCTGCGGTGTTTTCCTTCCAGTGAAGCTGGGGTCTTTGCTGAGGTAGAAATGGCCTTTCTATGTCTTGTTGCTGGGGCCTCATCACAATTGAAAGACACAGTTAATATCTGTCAGCAAAATACAGTTCATATCAGTGCACACACGTATGAGCTCATATCTATGGCAGGTAAAAAATACATAATAAACTGAATTAAAGCGGTTTTCTAGACTGCATTCATAGAGAAATGTAAACATAAAAAAGTGGTTTTCTAGGCTCCTTAATTTGATGACCTATCCTCAGGATAGGTCATTAATATTTAATCGGAGAGGGTCCGACACCCGGCGGCCTACAGTGCTGACAATAGTTCTGTTCAAAGTGTTGCGGCCATGCTGGATTACTGCAGCTTCCATTCACTTCCATGGTAACTGGGTAGCGGTAAACCAGTGTGGCCACTTTGAACAGAGCTGATCAGTGGGAGTGTTCGACCATCACCAATCAGATATTAATGATCTTATCCTGAGGATAGGTCATCAATATCCGGAGCATGGAAAACCCCTTTAAGAAGAAGCAATATAACTTATACAATAAGAAGAGGAAGGTGGCAGAGGATGGCAATAAAGATACATGCTAAAATATTTGAACATGCTGAAAGAAAAAAAAAAAAGTGTCATAGATTAATTTTATCAGAAACTATTGGTGTCCATAGAAGGTGTAAAGAAGGGAATTGTGAGTAAGGGCCTCACATCTCCATCATGGAGATCCGGCTGCCAGCTGGACAAAAAACGCTGCATGCAATGGTTTTTGTCAGGCCGAAACCCAGCATTTATGAAGGAAAGTGGCACTAAACTTGGTCACTTTACAGTTCACAATCCCTGAGTGTCACACATAAATGTATGACTGCCAATAAATAGAAAGATTATGGCATGACATGAAAAGTCATTGAAAGAAAATCGAGCCATCATATCAGTTCTTAAGCAGAACCACCACGGGGCTTTTGTACTTACCTTTGCTTTCCATTTTGACTCTGAAAGAAAGCAATAAAAACATCAGAATTAGTTTTATTTATCTACAATGACACAAAACATATACTTCTTACTGCTCATTTCAGCCCAATACACCTCTGCAGACTCTGGAACTACAACTCCATGACTGTTAGAGAATGCTGAGAGTTGTAGTTTCATAACAGCCCGAAAGCGACAGTCGGCAGTCCACTGCTCTAAGCTAAAAAAATAATATAGAGATTCCTTAAGACACTTACTATTACATTTCTTTCTGAAGCAGCAGTACCAGGCACAGAACGCAGCAAACACGAGGATGGACCCAATAGGCAGCAGGATGGCAACTGAAAGAGAACAGCACAGTTAGATATCAAGTGCAGCAATAAAAACCATAACCTACAGAAAGTGATTTCCTGCTAGGAGAGAGGGAGCTGCCTCATGCATAGTCTGGACACAGAGCTATTCACACTAACTAGTACTAAAGGAGACAACAATACAAGGGTTTTGTGCCATGCAGCAGATTTACTGGATGTAGTTCAACTGCTGATTGGTGTTTGAGATCCTGCGTGACTTCCCATTATGAAAAGGAGAGGAGGAGCTGCCTCCTCCATTGTCTGGACACAGAGCTATTTATATTGATTAAAGGAGACAAGAGTAGAAGAGTTTGGCTGCATGCAGCAGATTTTCTTGATGTAAGTAATTTAGGCACTGATTGATGAATTACATCTTCTGTTACTTCCTGCTAGGAGAAGGAGAGAGGGAGCTGCCTGATTTGTAGTTTGGACACAGAGTTGACAGTCTGGATATCTCGTTGTGCAGACTTCGTTTTAGTTTACAATTCAACAAACACATTTTAGTAACGTTGAGCAAGAGGAAGACATTTATATCATAACTAGAGAACAATGTAGCTTACGTAGCATTGTGTTGGCAGTTTTCTGAGGCCCACATTCCGTATCAGCTGTTGAGTTGCAGGGTGTCTGTATCTCCTGGTCTGGTGGACAGCTGAAGAACAAGAAAAGTGTTGATCACAATGAGTACACATGTATCTAATGTTCACAGCACATTTTGAAACAATTTCCTAATGTTTTTGCCACCCATTTCTCAACCAACGACAGTCAGCGGGCATGTTGGATTTCAACATTTAGTAGCTTAAAGGGGATGTCTGTCAGAATAAGGGTCAGAATATGTTTTTTTTAAAAAAAATAAGAAAACAAACATTACCTCGATGATCCCCTCCTGACACTGTTACCCTCTGGTTTCCTCTACTTTCTAGTCCTAACTTTGTACCCAGAAAACGGCAGGAGATGCCCACTTAGGCAATCGTCGGTGACTGGCTCAGCTCACTTGTCCTGCCATTTGTCGAGCTGGGACTAGAAATCGGAGAGTTGCAGCAGAATAGCAGCAGTGGGGGTTTGGTGAGAGTAACCTGTTGTTCCTCTGCTCATCTGCCTCTCTCCCAGTGGTGCTGACCCACCTCCCACTCGCTTCTTCATCAAAGCAGGCCCAGCTGGCAGGGTAGCACTTTCCTTCTGCGCAGGCTGTGCCGTGCTTTCCCACTCTCTCACACTACCTGTAGGAGAAACGTGCACTCTCCTCTGGCTATGAAAGGGCAAGTACACTTGCACGCTAATCTTCATCAGATGGAAACCATTGGCTGGCAACCTTTGGGTGCTTAAGGCACCTTGTGGGAAGATGCCTGAGCAATAGGGTCTAGTTTTCTAGTGTCTTGTTGTTTTATGCTTGTCTGCCAATGTACTGACTTTTGCCTGTTTTCTGGATTTGATGCTTTTCTGACTAACCTGACCTCTGCATTAATCCTTTGCTGCCTGACCTCAGACTTTTCATTGGGTTACATGCATTCTGCCTGCCCTGACAGCAGCCTGAGTACATTTTGGCCTGATCCATTGGTGCTCTACACCAGTGTCTCCTGACACCCATGGGTCAGCTGTCAACCACACAGGGACTACTCCAGACCTTATCTATGAATATTGCGAAAGATCACCAAAAGAAGGAGGTGATAATTCAGATTTTGCCCAAAAGATGCCAACCAGAGTTCTATTATAAAGCCATATAGAGCCCACAATCCACTAGGTCTTCTCCTAGAGATCTACTGACCACTAACTGGCATGTTATACCATACAATTTCATTTTATGTATATGTCCATGTATAACAATGATCAAAGTAGTACAGTGTTTGGTATGTGTATGGCAGCCACATAAGTGCCACGCTGAGCGCTCACCTTGTTGTACATTTCTGGCAGATCTCGCAAGGCTCATCACCAGGACAATAGGTTCCTTTCTTGCAGCGGCATACGGTATTCTTTTTCACCGTGCATGGAGACACTTCTTCTTCATCTGCAAATGACAACCGTATGAATACTAATAGTTTAACAGAAGTTTAGTAAGAGGGGGAAATTTCAGGGAAACGTCCCTGGTGCTGGTAGTCGGGGAGGTGTGCCAACTGCTTCTGCCCGGTCAGGACGGGAACTAACCAAGGAGAAACAATTGGGGAGAAGTCACTTACCTGCACGACACACTTTACACTGAAGGCATTCAGTTAATCCTGTAAGGTGTTCGCTGTAGGTTTCTCCAGGGAAACATGACTCACAAGTGCTCTGAGTGTCCTGGATGGTGCAGTGATTCCCTACATAGGTGCCTACAAGAGACATTGGTAAAGATATTAACCCAGCCACATGGTAAACTATGGTACTCACATATGGAAACTCATGATAAGAACTTGCACGCTAAATATATATATATATATATATACCGTATATATATACCGTATATATATATATATGCCATTATCATGTGTCCCCTATCTGTAAGAGGATATATTATTGCATAAATTTTAAAGCAACTATCCTATTTATTCTATTTCATCAAAGTTGATCTAAAATTCACTGCTTACTAATTTTATAATATATCTTTATGGTGGATTTTCTGTTACAGAGCCACAAATGCCCTAGTTAAATGATACATTCAGGCTGCCTGCAGCCACCACTAGAGGGAGCTTAAGAGCTTACTGCAGACTGTAGTGTCATTGAAATCAATGCATACATAGTATGCAGTAAGCTCCTAGCCTCATTACTCCTCCCAGTGGTGGCTGCACTGAACTGCATCATTTATAATATATCCATGCAGGGGAATTGCAGAAATCGAGCACTGACTGCTAAAGAGATATATTAAGAAGTTGAATTGTGTTGGAGTTGGACCTAAAATCGACATGAGGAAGCTGCCATGTAGGTCATATCCGTTTCCACCCGGCTTTCTCAGAAATGGATAAACTAAGAAAAATGAATCAACTTCACACAAGTGGACATCTCAGGGATCTATATTTATAGGTGATTTTTCTATTGTAGGAAGATGCTGCCTGTGCCTTTAAATGTAATGCGAATTTGAATAGTGAGGATTGTAGCAGACTTAATATCTGTGCAGATCTACGCAGATATGTGTCAGTGGAGAACAATGCCAGCTATGTCCCATAATTCCACTACCTGCGTAATGGCACCGTGCCACCAACAGGAAGAATATCTGGAATGACTTCTACAGCCTTACAGCTATGCTTGTAGAGAACACACCCTGAGAGTGGCGTGATTTGCAGTCACGTAACATTCATTGCCAGTACTGAATGGAAATCTTTACAGCTTCTTAGAACCGATATATAGACGATCTATCAGGTCATAATTAGCTAATGAGCCTTGTCCAAAGAGAGATGGGGCCTAACCACATGTTCTACTGCTTAATATAAGTAAATGATGGGGTGTCAACATCAAGACCATCACTGATATAATCTTTAGATGTCCAAATGATTTGAACCTCTAATGTGTTCTTCCAGAGGGGGTACCACGTTACTACACAACAGTCGTATTGTTTTCCCTTCTTCTCAGAGGTCAAGCTTGACCACTTAGTGACCAGTCTGTTTTGGGCCTTAAAGGTGTCATCTCACTTCAGTAAGTGGCATTTATCATGTAGATAAAGTTAATACAAGGCACTTACTAATCTATTGTTATTCTCCATATTGTCTCCTTTGCTGTCTGGATTCATTTTTCCATCACATTGTACACTGCTCGTTTCCATGGTTACAGACCACCCTGCAATCCATCAGTGGTGGTCGTGCTTGCACAATATAGGAAAAAGCACCAGCCTATGTGCACTACCATGGTCCCGTCCACCAGAGAGGCTGACGCTTTTACTGATTAACTTTTATTAACTCTTTCTGGGAGGGATGGGAAAAAACAGCAATACTGCCATTGAGTTTTTACATTATGCATTTGGTGGCGTTTATTTTTTTGCATAAATAACATTTATTCTGTGGGTCAGTTCGATTACAGCCATACCAAATACGTATAGTGTTTCTTTTATGTTTTACTACTTTTTCCCAGTAAAAACTCTTTCTTTTTGAAAAAAAAAGTTTTTGCATTGCCACATCCCAAGACCCCCTAACTTTTTTTATTCTCTCTACAGACCTGTGTGAGGGCTACAGCAATTCTGGCGTAGTTTTTTTTTTTACATTGTTTACTGTATGAGGTAAATTACATGATACTTGTGTAGTGCAGGTCGTTATGGATGCAGTGATACCAAATATGTGGAGAAGAATTTATTTTAGCTTTTCTTTCCATTGAAAAGGTTTTTTTACGGAAAAAGGTGTATTTTTAACATGGATTTTTTTTTTAATTATAGGATTTTAATAGGCGACCTTTTGATCGCTTCTATAATACATTATGTTGCCTAAGCAATGCAATGTATTATTCTGTCAGTGGCTGAGTTTGCCATGCACAGACATCAACATCCCACAATCTCATTTGTGGGGTGCTGATGGGAGACAGGGGTTGAAAGGATTTGCAAAAATTTTGTGTAGTTTAGTTTCACAAACTCCAAAACCCACCCTTGCTTCTATCCTCACAGCCATGGACTAAACTCTAAAACTGTGGCTGCCAGAAGCCACCACTAGAGGGAGCTCACTACAGTACAGCAGATTTATACAGTTTTGTATAGCACCAAGGGAGGGATCTGCTAGAAGGCAGAATTTTATTTTCTCAGGCTGTCTGATTCCAATTCACAAGATGGGCAGGCAGTTCCCATATTTGACCAGACACAGAACTGTCCTGATGTGTGACCTAGATTCACAATTTACATATGATCCTGAGCATAACCTTCACTCCCTCTGACCCATATCTCCAGTAATGTCATATAATGACCTGTTGCAGCGTTGAAGATAGACATCGTGTTTTTCCGCATGGCATACCGTTCATGTCAGTGGCAAAAAGATGCCCAGCCCAAGATAGGTGTGTATCATTCCTCTAAGAACTGCACTGGGCAGTGGCATGTACATGCACCCATATGGTGGCACACAGAGTCACTCAGTATCCCCTAGAGACAATGCTTCAGTACAGGCCTATAGACTTCCATGAGCGCTGTATTCTAAATCTGTGTTGGACTGGGGTTCCTTGGGCCCACCAGAGGAAATTACTCTCAGGGCCCAACCTCCATATCCTCAATAAAGTCTATTCAGTTTTGAATCAAAGAAATAGACCCTAGGGGCAAGTGACTGGCTCCAAAGGCAACATAAAATGGGATTTTTCTCCTAGAACACTTGAGCCCACTATGGCTTCAGAGACTGGTCCCACTGGAGAATCCTCAGTTAATCTGGTGGGCCAGTCTGACCATGAACATAGGATATGGCTGTGTGCATGACCCTTTAATGTGGGGGAAAATAAAACAAATTCTATATTACATATATATTTAGGTGCACATATGTGTAGTTGATCTATATCTTCTACATTCTCCATCTGACTTTAAAGGGAATGTGTCATTATAAAATTATTATTATTTAAATCACATTTTTATGTTTAACATATTTTTAAAGAATTTTTGATGATGATTTCACTATATTTAAACAAAAACAATAAAATCCTGCCATTTTCGCACTGGCTACTAGGTCTAATAATTGGCGCCACTTCTTGGTCTGTACAGATCACTTTACTGCAGTTATCTGCTTATCTGTTGTTGTAATCCTGCCTGTAGTGATATCACCTCTGTGTACAGATAAGACAGGATCCACCATTCACAATAGGTGATTGTCAGAGCTTATCTATTCTTTCCTTGTACAATGACCTCTGCACAGGTCTTAGAGCATGCCCAGAAAACTCTCCCATAGAAGTCTACAAGGTCCCCTCTTGACCATTGTGTCTGTGGACTATGGGGCTGCCGTCAAGCAATTTTCTTAAAGGGGTTACTCAATGTCATAAACAGCCCCTCCCATGTGCTGGGCCCCTCTCACGGAATATACTTACCCTGCTCCCGGCACCACTTCTGCTCACCGCCTTTGCTGCTTCTCCCTGTACATAGATAAAAAACATCCGGTGTCGGGGGGGATGGGAGCAGCCAATGACAGGCGGGGATGGGGACGAGCTTCGCGGATGACGCTAGGGAGGTTCGTCCCCGTCCCCCCCGCCATTGTCTGCTTGTCCCCGACACCAGATATTTGCATCCGTGTACAGGGAGAAGCAGCAGCGGCGGTGCGGGGTCCAGATGCGCCGCAGGGAGCGGGGTAAGTATATTCCGTGTGAGAGGCCTGGCACATGGGGGGGAGCTGTTTATGACATTGGATAACCCCTTTAATGCTTTTCAAATGCTGTTAAAAACAGCTCAGGCAAGATGGGCGCTCCAATAATCAGGAAATAGAATATTAAAACAGATTAGAAAAAAATGAAAGGTTTTGCAATCTAGTTTTAACTGGAAGAGAAAAGTCTATGACATAATCCCTTTAAGAAACAGGTTTTACAGCGGAAACCTAGATGAAGCAGAACAGGAAATTCCCGTCTTTCCAGAATCAAGTCCAAATTCCCCTGATAAGCAGCAGTTTCCTCCCCTTAGAGATCACAAGACCTAGGGGCCTGTCATGTGTGCAATATGCAGTGTCACCGTCTGTAATCAGTATGTGACACTGGGGTCTTCCTGATCTCATAAAGGATCGGCGCTATGTGGGGGGGCTTCACACGCAGAAGATTTAGATGCAAAAATTTCTGCAACTGGAAATCAGTCCCATTCATTTCAGTGAGGTTATATTATAGCACATGGAGTTCTGCAAGCCCCATTCAGGGGAAGGGAACGCTGCTGCATGTGAAGGGGGCTCTGCATGCGTGGCATAGAAGAATGCTTGTGCAGGATTTAAGGGGAAAGAGTCTCCTACTGTATGTCATAGGCACATGCATACCTATAGGGCAGGGGTAGGCAACCTCCGGCACTCCAGCTGTTGTAAAAATACAACTCCCAGCATGCATACTGGCTCTGCTCTTCTAAGAACTCTCACAGAAATGAATGGAGCATGCTGGGAATTGTAGTTTCACAACAGCTGGGGTACCGAAGGTTGCTGATCCCTGCTATAGGGGGTGCAGAGGTAGCAGTTCCAGCCTGGCACTTATGGGTAGCCATTTTGTAGAATTCTATGTCACCAAATGAAATTCTGTGCGACAAAATAAAATTGTGTGTGACAAAACGACATTCTGTGTCAAAAATACCATTCTGTGTGACAAAATGAATTCTGTGCCACAAAATCAATTCCGTGTAACCATTTGCTCACAGTACATTTTGCGACACCCATTCAATTTGTTGCACCGAATGTTATTTTGTCGCACAGATTTTTATTTTGTCGCATAAAATGTCATTTTGTGACACACAATGTAATTTTGTCGCACAGAATGTAATTTTGTCACATAGAATACAATTTGTTGCACAAAATGTCATGTTTTCATACAGAATGTCATTTTGTGTGTCCAAAATGGCAGTTCCCTTGGGTGTTAGTTGGGGCTGTGGTCTCCAAATCCTATAAAACATATGTGGCCTGCCGTATCTGAGGCCAGAATATGAATATGTTCTCCACTAGATGTGCCTATGGTGGTGTAGTATAGAGGAGCTCTGTCTGTGAGGCCTAAGGCCTCTTTCACACGAACGTGACGGATTAGCTCCGGATGCGTTCAGAGTGAAACTTGCACCATTTTACAAGCAAGTTCAGTCAGTTTTGTCTGCGATTGCGTTCAGTTGTTCAGTTTTTTTCCGCTCGGGTGCGATGCGTTTTGATGCGTTTTTCATACGCGTGATAAAAAACTGAAGGTTTACAAACAACATCTCTTAGCAACCATCAGTGAAAAACATATTGCATCCGTACTTGCTTCAGGATACAATGCGTTTTTCACTGAAGCCCCATTCACTTCTATGAGGCCAGGGCTGCGTGAAAAACGCAGAATATAGAACATGCTGCGATTCTCACGCAACGCAGAACTGATGCATGAAAAAAACCGCTCATGTACACAGACCCATTGAAATGAATGGGTCAGGATTCAGTGCGGGTGCTATGCGGTCATGTCATGCATTGCACCTGCGCGGAAAACTTGCTTGTGTGAAAGGAACCTTATACTCCTGGCGGCTGAGCACAGGATACAGACACGCCCAGTGATCATAATAGGAACTTTCCAGAACATCTCAGGAATGCAAAAAAAAAAAAAACACCTTCGTAGTCGCATGATGTTATATCTCGACACTTGTGACCAAAGTCTTCAGATAATGACAGGTAAGAGTTCAATGTTTACCTTACTACAATTTTTTTATTATATTTAAACCCTCGCCCCACTCAAAGAACAGAAAAGAAATTCAAAGCAAGACTCAGACTACGATTCCAACCACTATATAAAAATATTAAAAAAAAAAAACAACAGATCCATCAACAGCATCTTGTTGATGGTCTACACAGATAAAAGTGCCATAGTATAATGCTAATATTAATTCATGTAAAACTAAAATCTGCTTTGGCCATTTTTTGTTGTGATGGTATATCGCCTCTGATCTTCCAATTGTTGGGGGTCTGACCACTAGAATCCCCAGGGATCCTGAGAATGAAAGGGTCACAGGACCCATTTACAATAAGGCTACTTTAACATTAGCGGCAGCCTTCTCCAGCAGGTTGTTCCTGCGGGTTAACAGCCTGCCAGATCCGTGCTGCCGGTAGTGCTCGCGTGCCGCCGGAGGTCCGCTCCGGCCCCATTGACTATAATAGGGGCGGGCCGGAGGTCTGGCAGCAGCACGGCAAACATGCCGAGAGGCGGCCGAAATTAAACTACAACATGTCCCATGCAGACACCCTGAACTCCCTCTTAGGCCCCATTCACACGTCCTGATTTTTCATCCGCATCCTATCCGCGTCCGTTACTCAATTTTGGATGTTTTTTGCGGATAGTATGCGGATCCATTCATTTTAATGGGTCCCGAAAAAATGCGGACATTGAACCGTATGTTGTCCGCATTCGTTTCTCCGTTCCGTTCCGTGGATCCGCAAACAGAAATCCTCCTGTCCTACTTTTCCTCCGATTTTGCGGTCTGTAGCCCAATACAAGTCTATGGGACGTCCGTAAATGCGGAATACATGCGGAAAGCCATCCGCATGTCATCCACATTTGTGGATTCCGTTCCAGGAGGGTAGAAAAAAAAAGATTTGATTACTCCTTTCCGTTTTTTATGGAAAAACGGAACGGATGTGCTGGAAAAATGGAGTTTTTTGCAGTACAACGGATCCGCAAAAAACTGACCGTTTTCCAGGATGTGCACAAATACGGACGTGTGAATGGAGCCTTAAAGGGACACTACAATCAGGGGCATGTATTAACAGCCTATATGTGGACATTTTATGTCATTTTTTTTTAAATAATACTGCTCGTCTGGGCATCTTTAGCTAGGCCAATCAAGAGAAAAATAGAGCTCTTAGCCCAATTATACACCTACTATTATCACGAAGAATACCCTGCAGATAATATCTTTCCCTCACAGCAGATTCTTAAAATTAAGTCATACACTGTTCTAGACCACCAGGGATAATACAACAAGCCTCTTCATTGCCTTAAACGACTAGAAATCCTAACAATAACACCTTCAGTGCCTTAAGCCAGCTGCCATACTGACATTAAAGGGGCTGTCTCACTTCAGCAAATGGCATTTATTATGTAGAGGAAGTTGATACAAGCCACTTACTAATATATTATGATTGTCCATATTACCTCCTTTGCTGGCTGGATTCATTGTTCCATCACATTATACACTACTTGTTTCCATGGGTACGACCACCCTGCAATCCAGCATTGGAGGTCGTACTTGCACACTATACAAAATGCACTGGCCTATACCCACTCCCACGGTCCTGATCACCAGAGAGGCCGGCAGTTTTTCCCATAATGTACAAGCACGACCACCACTGATGGATTGCAGGGTGGTCTGTAACCATGGAAACGAGCAGAGTATAACATGATGGAAACATGAATCCAGCCAGCAAAGGAGACAATATGGACAATCACAATACATTAGTAAGTGCCTTGTATTAACTTTCTCTACATGATAAGTGCTATTTGCTGAAGTGAGACAACTCCTTAATTTCTTCACCAACCTTGCCCACAACCACAAAGAATCCTAAAATTAATCACTTCTCTGCCCATTAGGGTTCCTAGAATGACCCATTCACTGCCCAAAGAACCCACAAGAGAACAAGTATGTAAGTCTCAAAGTGCCCTTCCCCCACAGAAACTTGCTAGCTATATTGACTGCAAAGACAAAAGGCTGCAAACGAAATGACTAATACATAACATACAGCGCAGAAAAAGTGAGACTATCTTATCATAATTTGTATTATTATACATATTATACTAAAAAGGAGAGTACCTGCAGGGCATCTCAAGCACCTGATGTTTCCATTCATGTAGTAGATCTCATTTGTATTGTAGTCACTCTTCCCAGGGTGTACAAGAGCCTGAGGAAAAAAACATGTAAAAAAAAAAAAGGTGATTAAAGGGTTTTTCTAGTTTAAAAAATGGTAAAAAGGCAGAGGAGGTGTTAAAATGAACAATACTATACCCTTCATCCCAGCACCTTCTTCCGGGACGTGTGTATACACCACATGTGACTGCAGCAACCAATTACTGACCTCAGCCGTCTTGTGATGTATACCTTTGAAACCAGTAATTGGCTGCAGCAGCGGGGAGGATAAAAGGACCTTCCCTGCCTTTTTTTATAAAAAATTTGTATGACCCCTTTAGCCAAACTCTAGAGAGATCCTACTTATCTTCCTACTAAGGAAGTACAGAATGTATACATTGTGTAAATTATATACTCTTTGCATAATGGCGGACTGTCTTCTACTATTGCATGAAAAACAAGTATAAGAGAACCAAACCAGGTTATTATGTAATAGATACTTGTACTTGTAGTAGTAAAACTGCATTCTTCTGAGAAGTACAAATACACGCAGAGTTCACACCTCGGAAGTTTTGCAACCATGATCTTCAGAGTGAAACTCTTACCATAAAATATAACCGTAACTAAAATGTATAAAGATACAATGGTGCTTGAAAGTTTGTAAACCTTTCAGAACTTTCTATATTTCTGCATAAATTTGACCTAAAACCAGTCGTGTAACTACCATAGCGGTAGACCATGTGACTGCTATGGGGCCCAGGGCAAGAGGGGGCCCAGTCTTAGTTGGAATTATCTCCTCTTTTGTCCTGTGTGGGGGGCCTGGTTTGATCCTTACTTCTCTATGTACGCCACTGAATAAAACTACATCAAATTTTCACACAAGTCCTAAAAGTAGATAAAAAAATCAAAAACCAAAAGAAACAATTGAGTCAAAAAAATAAATCTGTCAGCAGCTTTGTACCTATGACACTGGCTGACCTGTTACATGTGCACTTGGGAGCTGAAGATATCTGTGTTGGTCCCATGTTCATATGTGTCCGCATTGCTGAGAAAAATGATGTTTTCATGTATGCAAATGAGCCTCTAGGAGCAACGGGGGCGTTACCATTACACCTAGAGGCTCTGCTCTCTCTGCAACTGCTGCTCCCTCTGTACTTTGATTGAAAAGGCTCAAGTGTGATGACGTTTTCACCGCCTTAGTTTTCTAAACTCGATAAACACTTTCAATTGATGGCTTCCCCACTATCCACTGAATACTGCCAATATCACTGCTACTTGAAAGAGTTTGAAGGGATCTGTCAAGAGGAAATCCCCCAGGCACAATGTCTTGTAGGACTAGTTCAGCTGAATGTAATAATGCCTGTCATTTAGCCTTTTGTTGCTTCATTCTAGAGAAAAAGTACTTTAAAATCATATACAAGTGAGCATGTAAGTGCACTGAGGACGAGCCCAAGCAACTCTGTGCACCCTTGCTCCTCCTGCTTACTCTGCCAGCCCCTCCCTCTCCTCAACTGATAGGCCCAGCTTCCTGTAAAGTCCTCTCAATAAAGATAGAAAGAAAGGGGTTGGCAGGGAAGCAGGAGGAGCAAAGGTGCACAGAGTGATTTGGCCCACCCTGGGTGCACTTAACCGCTCATTTGCATATCAATTTAAAGTACTTTTTCTCCAGAATGAACCAACAGATGAAAGGTATCATTACATTCAGTTGAGCTCGTCCTACAAGGCAGAGGATAGGGGATAAGTGTTTGATTGCTGAGGGTCCGACCTCTGGGACTCTTAGCAATAAGGAGAAAGGAGGCCTGCAATGCCACCAAACTGCCCCATCAGAACAGAGCTGTGGGGTGTCTATGCTCCTCTGCTCCATTGTCTTCTATGGATTGCTGCATGCACTATACTTGCCAGTCCTATAGAAGTGAATGGAGTGGAGGGGGCACCGGCACACCACCACTCCGTTCTGATGGGGCAGTTTGGTGGCATTGCAGACCCCCTTTCTCATGATCGCTGGGGTTCTGCAGTATTTAAACACTTGCAGATAGTGCCACAACCCCTTTAGGTTATCAGTCTGGCTGTACTTAAGTTTCAGAGAACTGAAATGAGTGCTTAGTCACAAAAAGCATGTTTAGTCCTTTGCTATGGAAACCTGTGATATTATGATGATGTCATAGGTTTCTGTCTGGGTGGGGAAGACATTTGTCATCCATATTTACCTCTCTTTAGTGATCTGCTCGTTGTGACTTGTATTCACTGCTATGTGTGATCAGTATATAGAAGTATGCTGGGATAACATAGCGAATAAATGACAGCCTTGCGACTTTAATTGTAAATCATAAATATTTCATACTGAGACAACCCCTTCAAGGCCAGAATGCCAGAATTGAGCTTATTCTTATAAAGTTAGGTGTGTCAATCAAAAAAGGTTTCATTTAGCTCTGGACACATTGAAGATTGTGCAGTACCCCAGAGCAGGGGCGTACTTGTACATTATTCGATTCATATATGTTATGCCCGTTTATGCTTTGTATCCCCAGTATGGTAATGTATGGGACTGACAGAGTTAACCAACTCTGGCACAGCCCCTAGAGAGGCTGAGGTGTGGAATGTTAGCTCAGTGAAGTAGAGAAGTCTAGTGATAACAGGAAGGAGAGAGGAGGCAAAGTCCATGTTCTCCACTCCTAAGTACTAAGTCTTCAGCTACAGAGACTAACCATCTCTGCATGATCTACCAAGAGAAAACCATCTCCACATTGAAGTAGTACTGGAGAAATAAAGTGATAAAGTGAGAGAAAATTCGAGAATCCGATAAAACGGTGTCAGTAAGATACACTGCTATCAAAAGTCATAGACATTACTGCTGTGAAGGGAATACTACTAAGACACCATCCACACTTAGACACGACCTGGTCAATCATTTCCCTGAATCAGTACGTCGCAGTGGGTATCACAGATATCTTATCAAAGGATTAAAGGGGGAAGAATAAAGGATTACATTGAATCTCAACCATTGTTGGACCTGTGCTCTGAGACTGTTGGATCTACTACCACCCTTATTTTTCACTAAAATAAAGAGACTTTATTCTGTTAAATCTGCCCTGGCTACTGACTACCTTACATGCAGGGGTGCACCACCAATGAGACCAGGTGAAGCAATCGCCTCAGGCAGCACCAGGTAGGGGCAAGAGGGGGGCAGCAAAAAGGGCCATGGGCAATGAGCGCTTTCATTGTGGTAACGGGGTCAGGTTAAGAAATGAGGGGGGGGCGCCGTTTCAAGGGCACCCCAAAATACCATCAGGCAGGAGCCCTAACACCAGGGAGTGCCCCATGGGAAGAAAGGGTGTGCCCTTCTTTCACAGCACCTGTCCTAGGAAATAAGGGTGTGAGGAAAGCCACCGTCATAGACTTTTTGCAGCCTGAGCCACTGCCAACCTCTGCTCTGGCTCCTGCTGCAATTGTGAATGAGAAAGACTCAACATGCAAATAGTTAATTTTTGGTGGATTGTATATTTCTAGCAAAAGTCCAATATGGATGATGTGCTGATGTCCTCAGTTCTATCATACAGTGCAGAGCCAAAGGAGAAGATCCATACGACTTAAATAGCTGTTGAGTTACCTTAAAGGGGTCCCCTCTCCTGACATGCCTGTTTTAGTGACTACTTGCATTCCCCATGTAATAACAATTCTGGAACATGTATTCTTATAGTTATATTTTGTAGCATTCCTCTATTATCCCTACTATGAATGAAAAAAGGTCCATCTGGGTGTTACCAGTTGGGGGTGTATCCCTTGTACAGTCTGACACTCGCAACACTGATTGGATAGTGTCAGAACGTGGCGGGATACCCCCACAACTGGTAACACCCATCTGGACTTTTACTGCGGACGGCTGGTAATTAATTCATATCCTCTAGTAGGAATAATAGAGGATTGGCAAACATAGAGTCATAAGAATAGATGCTCCTGAATTGTTATTACATGGGTAATAATGCAAGTAATTACTGAAAAAGACATGTCAGGACACGTCCTGTTTAAGCAATTTCCATGTATTCAGATTATCTAATAATGCGTTAATCGTGTGTTTTACAGAGCGTGATTGTGTAATGAGTTGCCCTACATCTGAAGGATACGTCATTATCAAAGAAAAGCTAGTGTGATTGTACATCAGGAAGCCCTTTCATTGCCATAATAAATTGGGTGACAAGGTTAACCAGCAATCTGTACACAAGAAAATGCAGGGACGACAATACTTGTGTCACCCCTGCATTCTTACTACCATTGTCAGCTTTTAAAGGGAATGTGTCACCAGCGTCATCGCTATCTAACTGTCTGTATAGACACATAGCTGTGGTTCGTCTGATTAAAACATCAATTTCCGGGTTATTACACTTTTTCTTAATATGCAAATTAGGCTCTTGGTGCAATAAGGGTGTCACCCTTTTTCCTGTTGCGCCCAAGCTCCACTCATTTCTGTGGCCCCTCATTTGCCGCTCACCCACTGTCTGGCCCTGTCAATCAAAGCAGCGAGGTAGGGGCTGGCCACAAAAATGAGTGGAGCTTGGATGCAGCAAAGCAACGGCGATGCCCTCATTGCACCAGAGGTCTAATTTGCATACGAAGAATGATGTTATAACTCAGGAATGGAGCCTTGTATCAACAAAAGAAAAACAATGTTTCAGTTGAACCACAGCTATTTGTCTATGAAAACAGTTGTATAGGGAGGTCACTGGTGACAGATTCCCTTACAATGACCTGAAATGTAGAACCTGTTCAGCAAGTCAATTACAGATCAGTGTAATCATGCCGATCGCAGACATTTAACCCCTGAGATGCATCTGAGAGGTGAAAACCTGGAAGAGCCGCACTTCTGGGCCTGGAACAGCTTCCCCACGCAGTAAACGGGGTGCTGTTCATTCGTTGTGAAAGGCCAGAGCCTGCTGGAAGCTTTGATGCCTTTCACAGCTATATTCCACACTAGGTCTGCAGGTGGCAGCACTACATAGGAATGTACTGAATTTTCACTTTAGAGGTGTATTTAAATCTATTGCTAAGTAGAAATGGCAATCTGATGATTGTATGTTGTTAGGCTCTTGGGGGCCTTAAAAAAAAAGTTAAGAAAAAAGTAAAATATTTTTTACAAACAAATATTTAAAGAAAAAACAAAAATCATATAGAATTCTAAATAACTGCCTTTTCAACAGAATAAAAGTAAACAATAAAAAAATTAACGTAATGGACATCACCATGCCCCATAACATCCGCACTATTAATATATAAAAATATTTATCCCATAAGGCGAACCGCATAATGGAAAAAAAAATTAAAATGGCTGATTCGCCATTTTTTCATCACTTCACCTCCCCCAAAAAAATTTATGAAAAGAGATCAAAAATATTCAAAACCACTCCAAAATGGTATAAAAATGAGTTTCCCCCACAGCTCTGTAGAAATAACTGTAAAAAAGTTATGGGGGTCAAAATATGGCAATAAAAAGAAAAAAATATTTTTTCCAAAGTTTTAATTTTTAAAAAGTATGAGTATTAGAACTCAAGAAAAACTATATAAATGTTGCAACGCTGTAATCGTACTGACCTAGAGAATGAAGGGAATATGTCAGTTTTACCACATAGGGAATACTGTAAAATCAAAACCCATAAAACTGCATTTTTTTTTTCAATTCCACCCCATTTAGAAATGTTTTCCAGCTTCCCACTACAATATTAAATGGTGCCATTAGAAAGTACAACTTGTCCTGCAAAAAAACAATCCCTCGTACGGCTACATGAATGTGATAGCTCCTGGAAGGCAATGGAAAGTCCTAGGGTGGTGAAGGTGTTAATTATTGCTATAACCATGCCCACCTATACCGGTGTGACGTCTCCTGGCGACCACCATATCATATTTCAGAAGTTCCACTGTTAACTGCACAATAAAGGATGACTCATACTTTTTAATTCTAGAAGAACTTCCAGTATGTCGTAACTCATGCTTCAGAAGTATGAAGCTAGTACGAGCAGAGATGTTCTAGTGGGAATACGACAGCAGATATACACGGCCAAGGACGGACTCACTGGTGCATTGTGGGTAAATCATGGAGGACGTCAAGGCTAAGGTCTTGGTTTGGTCAGCATTATGCTTTAGGATTCATAGGCTGGACGGAATAGAGATGATGGAGGCTCCTAGGCAAAAAGAAATTGGTAAGGGTTCCAGTCCCACTCGACCTTCTACTGCAAGTGCATGGTCCTCTCCTTTATGGGAAGTATGGAGATGGACAAGCTGATGGCCCCATAAGCAACTTTGGAAAGGGTTCTCCTCCCCTAATATCTGCTACCAACAGTACCAATATAACAGGCGGTTTGTAACTGAGGACTGTACTTGAGTAACCGGCAGATTTTGTCACCATTGTGTTACCTTACTCTTACAGAGCCTAAAGTTGAGTCTAGCATTCACTTTTCCATGTCATGTCTACAGCACCATTCTCCACTTGGTGGTGACCACTAAACCCTCTCGTCTATCTGTCATATGACCAATTTTACCATCTTACTGGAGGGTCAATTATAGGGGTAACCTCAGTGTAGGTCAGCAACATCTGAATGGTGAGCGGTTTGACAGCTGGTACCTGCACTTCAGCTGTTATTTTTTTGGCTTATATTACTCACAAGTAAGTCTAAAATTAGACGCTCCCAAAAAATTCACAGAACTTTAGTACAAATTATGTTGTCACCACAATAGTAAATGTGAGGTTACAATTACCCAACAGTCATGCAAATTATAGAATGGCATAATTATCTGCTAAAACTATAACTATAATGAAAATAATAATACATAATAGAGAATAGTGAATAATAATGAATGAGTAATAAAAATAAAAATGAATATTTAAAAAAAGGAAAATAAAAATAAATAATCTGCATTTTTTTGCATGTTTTTTAATGTAATAAATAAAAAATATATTAAATAACTAAAAATGATACAATGACACATAAAAAAACAAATTAATAATGTATATATATTAGTTATAATAAGCGGCATTTTTTTCCCTTCTAATTATATAATGTAGAGAAATAATCTGCCACTCAATTAGGAAAAAATAGCATTTTTTTGTTTAACATGTATGCTCTATTTCTAAATCAGTAATTATCTTCATAAATATAAGTACAGTCATGGCCGTTATAAAATCGCATAACATTTTTATTTACATTTATTTTTTACTTAAAAAAAAAATTTTTTATATATCTTACTTAAAG
The DNA here is from genome assembly GCA_900303285.1 of Rhinella marina. Classification (NCBI taxonomy): domain Eukaryota; kingdom Metazoa; phylum Chordata; class Amphibia; order Anura; family Bufonidae; genus Rhinella; species Rhinella marina. The sequence goes on along the minus strand of ONZH01023116.1, from coordinate 51,606 downwards.
CCATGTCATTGATGCCTATTTGGGGAGTCCCTATAGCTCATTCTGATTTTTAAGGATACAACCTCTGTATGAAAACGCTGGTACCAATGTGTCTTGCCGGAAGACAAAAAAAAAGTCACTTTTACTAACAACGCCCAATGAAAAAACTAACCCCCCCTCCCCCCCAAAGTTGGTCATTTTGCACCTCTCATATCAGGATATTTCTCAAACCAAGAAACAAGGTAAGGAAGGAGCCATGTGTATGTGGAGGTACAGTATGGGCCCATAGGTGCAGTATTATGGATCCACAAAGGAGCGTAACTACCAAACAACCTTAGTGGCAGACCATGCAACTGCTATGGGGCCCAGGGCAAGAGGGGGCCCAGTCTTAGTTGGGACTCCTCTTCTACTAGAGGTGAAAACTTGGTCAGGACTCTACCCTCTAAAGAAACAAAAATGGCCCAAGGGTCATTGAAAGGGGTTTAGAGGGAAACCCTTCTGTCCTGTGTGAAGTGCCTGGTTTCATCCCTGCTATGGGGCCCTTACTTCTCTATGTACGCCACTGGATCCATGTAAGAGAGCTGCGGACGTTAACATAAGCCTTTACTACTATTTCACTTCTACAGTCTATTCTCAGGTACAAAATACCCGCAATGTACATTGTCTTTACTAATTCATCCAGTTAACAAAAAAATGCTATCATAAAACAATGATATTTATGAATTAACAATCATAAAATTACCTAAAAACATAATTTTTTTTTTTGAACGTATACGATTGTTACAATATATTTCCTCCTATTCCGTAGCTTGTAGCAGGTAATTACTCACTTCACTCAGTGGTATTAAATAATATTAAAAAATGCCACAAATTAAAAAAACAAAAATAAAAAATTTAGGCGTCTATCAATCAAGTGTAGACCCATGTTACTGTGAGTTAAATACTGACATTTAGCCAAGTTTTATGTCATTTTTTTGACCGAGTTATTTCAGTGAATCCGTATTTTTGTCTGAATGGTCATCGCTCTATTTCCTCCTGTACTACGGATACAATACAGATCCATGATATAGAAGTCATAAAAATATAAAACATGGATCCAATAAAAATATACTTTCACATTAAGTTAGGTCGAGAAAATGTAGAATAAAAAAAAAGTTTACAAAATTTTGTAAACATAAAAAAAAGAAAATTAGATTAAAAAACATGTAAAAGTAAAATTTTAAATTCTACACAGTTAAAGAAAATGTATTATTATTACTGTAAACTCACCAGCAGGAGGAAGATGAAAAGGAGGAATCGTGAATTCATAGTCTGCAGTACCGGGGTCATAACCAGTAAAAGAGATTTCGTCTGCGCCCCATATGGGGCCATGGACAAGCCAATCAAAGAGTCAAAATCAAAGAGTCTAAATCAAAGAGTTTATAATCCAATGTTAGTAGTAGGAACAGTTTGCTAGCAGTCAAACGGCTTTATCAGCAAACCAGCCTTGGCTTACAGAATTTATAGACATGGAGGCCCCTCCTCTTTACGTCAAGCTGAACATCATCCAAAACGTAAGAGCTCCCCCAGCTGGCAGTAGATGTAATTACAATAACTATAAAGAACTAGTGACTAAAATATTTTACGTAGATATGTTCTTTCGCAAAAAGAAGCAGATGTAAAAGTCGAATTCAAATGCGGTATAAAAAATGAGGTGCTGATCCACATGGTGAGCATCACACGAACTCCACCAGCTTGGCTTCTTCCGATAGAGCATGGCAATACAAAGTATATATAAATATATATAAAACAATTAAAACACATAACAAATACAATAATAAAAACACCCAGACTCGAGAGTGGAGGTATAAAATTAACTGATTTATTAAACAAAATAATATTAACAAACTTGAACTTGAAATATATAAATAACTTAAAACAAGAGCTTAGTCATAAACTCAAGCTCAAAAATTCATCAGTCACAAATCAGTCCATCCCATAACGGGACGACTATTCAATTACAACACCCGTACATAGATAACAGAAATATATAAGGGAGGGAGGGTGGGGCTTGACCAGCACCAGCTCCACGGGCAGCTCCGGACAAAAGCAAAGCTGACCCGTGGAGCACGGCTATTTAAAGCCAAAACCCCTCCCTAATGACCAATGACATCCATGTCACTAAGGTCAGCGGAAAACTTCCACTGACCCAGTGACACCATAGGTCAAACATATTGACCAATAATAACTAAATCACTGGGCAGAATAAAATATCTGCCCAGTGATCTTAAAAGAGCGGGAAAAATTTTCCCGCCCAAACTAATCACCGGGCAGAATAGAATCCATTCCCGGTGACCTCTTCAAGAAAGGACAAATGGTAATACTTGTATTGCCATGCGTCCCCCTCCTGAATTTCCGGTGGACGTCCATGGCAATACAAAGTATATATAAATATATATAAAACAATTAAAACACATAACAAATACGATAATAAAAACACCCAGACTCGAGAGTGGAGGTATAAAATTAACTGATTTATTAAACCAAATAATATTAACAAACTTGAACTTGAAATATATAAATAACTTAAAACAAGAACTTAGTCATAAACTGAAGCTCAAAAATTCATCAGTCACAAATCAGTCCATCCCATAACGGGACGACTATTCAATTACAACACCCACCGGCCCATGACGCCTAACAAGGCGACAGGGGCCCCACCCCACCAAGAGCTATCTCAACCATAGCTTGCAAATTTAAATTAAAAATATCATAACCAATATCAGACAAATGAACACCATCGTGAAAATATAAACCAACCTCTCCACTCTCGAGATCCACATGTCTGAATGAGAAAACCCAAAGGAGTGGAAGAAAACGAGCCATAGCGCGGTTAACCGATCTTTTCTTTAAATTTTAAATCAGGGAAAATTTTCCAGCACCGGCGGGAAATAATTTCAGAAAAAATTAATCTGGTGCCTGGAAATAACCTGCGCAAATCTGTAAAAGTCTTCTGCATCTGAAAAATCAAATCCATTGTACCATTACACCCTATATCATTACCCCCAAGATGAATAATAATTACATCCAGAAGAGGGAAAATATAATGCAAGTGTAAAACCAGATCAATCAAACCTGACCAGTGCATTCCTCGAACTCCGGCCCAAAATACTTTAATCTTCTCCGTTGGTAATGATAGATTCACTCCATAACACCTCTCTGCAGCCCTCCTATTAGCCCAATGCACATAAGAGTGGCCCAGAATCCAAATAGAAAATCCTGAAAAAATAAAAACAGACAGATTAATTAATTAATCAATTAACAAATGAGGCCTCACATACAACCTGTTAATACGTCTAATAACAGACTCATGTAAACCAGCCTGAGCGGCAGCGGTAGCAGCACCAATCCTGAAAAGAGTGTGATGAAAAATAATTAGCATTAAGACCCAACTTAACAATGCACTTAGCCAACACAGCCCTCAGCTGAAATTGCGTTAAAGGAGATAAATCCTGATGAATCAACAGAAAATGACTATTACCATGCGGTCTAATCGCCAAATACTGCAATGTAGCAAAAACAGGACAAATAGCTTTGTTCTCAACTGAGCCAATTCTCAACAAACAGCCTTTCCCTGACTGATCAGTTTTAGACTTAGAAATAAAAATAGAAAGACTTTGACCAATAACCTGAACGTGAAACAAAGCCAATCCAGACGTACCATTACGAGATCTAGGCAAAAGCTCCCCTATACGCAGAGCACCAAAAAACATTAAAATAAAAGCTGTATTAAACAAACACCTTTGAAAAGAAGAGTGACAAACTGAAACAGAACAATTGCATAGACTGATCAATAAATTAGGAGATATAGGACATCTCCCATCCGGTAAATAACCAACCGCTTTATAGCCTTTTAACAATTGCTTAATTACGAAAAAATTATTCACCGGACTAGAACCAAATAATTTCAAGAAAAAAGAAATACCAGCTAGAATTTTACAAACAGAACTATACGCTAAATTCTCCTGAAAGAGCTTCATACAAAAAGATAATGCTACCGTCTCATCGACCGCTAAAGGGGACAACCCGATAAAGCGATCCCAACGTAGCCAAGCTGCAGAATAACTCTTCCAAGTGGAATCCGCTACCGAGCGTCTCAGGAGATCCAACATCACGACCAAATTAGACCCCATAAATGCTGCGGGCATGGAGTCCCATAAACCTCAGCTGAAGGCGCCAGTCTGCGAAACCGATCCATCTATAAACGGGATAATGAATCAGCAATATCATTATTCACTCCTGGAATATGAACAGCCTTAAGCCAAATATTCCAGCGTAAGCATAGCAAAACCAAATGCCTCAAAAGTTTAATCACTAAAGGACATTTAGATGACAGACAATTAACCGCAAACATGACTCCTTTATTATCTGTAAATAAACGAATTCGCTTGTTACTAAAACTACTTCCCCATAAAGCCAAAGCAACAACCACTGGAAAAAGCTCCAATAAAACAAAATTAGTCGTAACTGAATTAGATACCCAGGAATCATGCCAGGGGGAAGCACACCATTTGCCATCCCAAAATGCGCCAAAACCAACACTTCCAGCCGCATCAGTAAAAAGATTTACCGTATTTTTCGCCCTATAAGACGCACTTTTTCCCCCCCAAAAGTAGGGGGAAAAATGCGGTGCGTCTTATAGGGCGAATACAAGTGAGCGCTTCCATAAGGAAGCGCTCACTTGTACGTAGGGACCCTCATCAGACCTCAGATCAGCCCACCCAGCCACTTAAAGACCATACTTACCTGTTCTGCGCTGCCGCTGCCGTCCGGTCCCACGCTCCGCGCTCCTCTCTCTTCCCTGCCGGCACGCACTATGACCTGACGTGCCGGCAGGGAAGAGAGAGGAGGCGTGAAGGGGCACAAAACGCTAATCTGAGGTCTGATGGGGGCATATTCTGCTGATTTGAGGTATGATGGGGGCACATTCTGCTGATCTGAGGTCTGATGGGGGCACATTCTGCTGATTTGAGGTCTGATGGGGGCACATTCTGCTGATCTGAGGTCTGATGGGGGCACATTCTGCTGATCTGAGGTCTGATGGGGGCACATTCTGCTGATCTGAGGTCTGATGGGGGCACATTCTGCTGATCTGAGGTCTGATGGGGGCACATTCTGCTGATCTGAGGTCTGATGGGGGCACATTCTGCTGATCTGAGGTCTGGTGGGAGCACAGTGAGATGGTATGGGGGCACAGGGGGCTGATATGGGGGTCTGATGTGATGTCCTTAAATTTATGGGCAGTCTGATAAGAGGATCTGATGAAAAATATTTTTTTCTTATTTTCCTACACTAAAACCTAGGTGCGTCTTATGGGCCGGTGCGTCTTATAGGGCGAAAAATACGGTAAACTAGGAGCATCCACAAAATCTTCTTGCCATAAAGATCGACCATTAAAATTATGCAGAAAATCCAACCAGACCAACAAATCTTCCTTAATATCTTTATTCAAAGAAATATGCAAGCTAGGATTCCTGAAGCCAGAAATTCTTAAAGATAGCTGCCTACAAAAAATTCTACCCATAGGCATAACTCTAGAACAAAACGCTAACAAATCTAATAAAGACTGAACCTCCTTTACCGTAACTTTATAACCAACAAGAAATTTTTTAATCAACAAAACCGCTTTCAGAATCTTCTCACTGGGTAAACGACACTCCCCTACAACCGAATCAATCACAATTCCAAGATATTCAACACAAGTAGATGGCTGTTACAGGGCCAAGATTCAGCCCTGTTTTCATATTTAAATTGGGCACATGGTTGAGTGACTAACATCACTTTGCCATGTGATTTCATAGTCTTGACTCTGCCCCTTCCTGTGCTTACATCACAAGTACAAGAAATTGGGGGAGGCAGGTGTGAATATACCTGGCCACTGGGGAATGTGAGGGGAGACCAGCTTCCTGTGAGGTCTTAGATGGATGACGACCATACATGCTAAGGCTAAGTATCTTTTGTCTATATTGTTAGACTATAGGCCAGTTACATGGTGTATGTATACTGATGTGACCATGATATTGAAAGTATTTGTATATGTTGTATGTAGTACATTGTAGTCCAGTAAAGGTGTCTTTTATGTTATATCTGCAGAGTTATGTGTTATTCCTGGTGATACCAAGCCACCATACTGTAGCTATGGTATAAACTGTGAACAATCCCACGAGCTAGGGGGAAAAGGGGAATATTGACCGTTGTCTTCTGATAATTGGTAATAGTTCGCCCTTTTCACACCAGTAACCTGAGATATTGCTGTTGGTAACTATTATTGATATTAATAAGCGATATCTACCCTCTTTCAATGGAGGTCCAGGTAGGAGACAATATTCATTATTAATATTCAGCATTGATATATTAATAATAATATTCCTATCCTTTTTCAATGGCAAAACAGTTTTATCCTTAGCAATAGGAACACCGACATCACAACAAATAGAACAAAACAATTCCAATAATTCAGCACAAACAAAAGAATCCGCAGGGCCTACAAACAGAAAGTCATCAAGATAATGCATCACTCCACCTTTCATTGACCGCGTTGCAACTGCCCACTCAAGAAATGTAGAAAATGCTTCAAAATAAAAACAAGAAATAGAACAACCCATAGGTAAACATTTGTCAAAATAAAACGAACCTTGAAATTGAAAACCCAATGAACTAAACGCAACAGGATTAATAGGCAGTAGCCTAAAAGCTGACTGAATATCAGATTTTGACATCAATGCACCTTTACCAAATGTCATTACCATAGCAACAGCAGAATCAAAAGTAGAATAAGATACTCTAGACAATGATTTATCTCATCATTCAAGGATTTCCCAAATGGATAATGCCCCTTTCACACAAGCGGGAGACTCGCATGTCTCCCGCAACGCATCTACAGGGCTGGACTGGGCACTGACAGGGATTGCAGAGCATTATATGTGATCCCAGTCAGTGCCGGAGTCCAGCCCTGTAGATGTGTTGCGGGAGACATGCGAGTCTCCCGCTTGTGTGAAAGGGGCATAAGATAGATGATGGATAATACGAAAAGAATTTGGCTCCTTCTTAGGTACCACACCCAGAGGAGATAACCTAAAATCCTCAAAAGGTGGCACCCCAAAAGGGCCAGCAATTCTACCAGCATCCAATTCTTTTTGCAGTTTATCCGCCACAACCTGTGGAAACTGCAAAGCCGATGGAAGATTCTGAACCATCAGACAACCACTACCAGCAAATGAAGGCAATATAAAGCCATCCCTAAAACCAGAGATAAGCAAATCAGCTATCTGTCTGTTTGGAAATTTGCTTAGCCAAAACAGCATTCTCTCCAGCTTTACTGGTGTCGACGCTTTTGGAAAGAAAATCTTTGACCGTTGGCAGATTTGCTTTCTTAAAGCACCGAGAAACCGGATGACTGCCTGAACAAAAAGCACACTCGTGCTTGTACTTGCAACTAGCAGGCCATTTGCATTGTGACTCATTAACCCCTTCGCGCCCAGCGCCGTACATGTACGGGGCGGGGGGCGATGCGGGCACATGGCGCCCGCTCGCAAGTGCGGCGGGCGTCATGGCCGGCAAGTCTCTGCTGTTTCTAACAGCAGAGACTTGCCGCTACTTACCGCCATCGGCGGCGTCTTCCTCGGAGTTTAGATGCCGTGATCACACGTGATCACAGCATCTAGTTGCGTCTCAACCCGGAAGCATTCGCTTCCGGGTGGTGTACAGACACCCCGTGTGGCCAATCGGGGTGTCTGTACACCATATGAAAACTGTAATCCTCGCTGGTGAGGATTACAGTTTTCAAAGTGCAATTCTTATTCTGGCCACTAGACGGCAGGCCAGGATAAGAAATGAGCAATTCTTGGATTTCTGAGTCTATAAAATCCATAATTGCTCATGAAGAAAAAAAAGCCCCAATATATAAGCCCATATTTGAGCTTTCAAATAGTAAAAAAAAAATTAAAAAAAAATGTTAAAAAATATATAAAAAATAAAAAAGATATAAAAGTTCAAATCACCCCCCTTTCCGTATAATTAAAAAATAAATACCTAAATAACAATAAATATAGACATCATGGGTATCACCGTGACCGAAAACGCCCGTACTTTTAAAATATATAAAAAAAATTCCAATACGGCGAATTGTGTGGCGGAAAAAAGCGTCCAAATGGCGATTTGCTGTTTTTTGTTCCTTTTTTTTCTAAAAAAAATTAAATAAAAAGTGATCAAAAAGTCATACACACCCCAGAATGGTATCAATAAAAATTTCAGATCGTCCCGCAAAAAATGAACCCCCATACAGCTCTGTACACATAAATACCAAAAAGTTATAGGGGTCAAGATTTGACAAGGGAAAAAAAAAAGGGCAACTTTCTAATTATTTTATCACTATGAAAACGCAGGAAAAACTATACATATTAGGTATTGCCGGATTCGTACTGACCAGTAGAATGAAAGTAACGGATCAGTTTTAATGCACATCGAACGCTGTAAATAAGAAACCCGTAGAATTGTAGTGGAATAGCGTTTTCTTTGCAATTTCACCCGGTTTGGAATTTTTTTCCCGCTTCCCACTACACCGTATGCAATATTAAATGGTGGTGTTGGAAAGTACAACTTGTCCCGCAAAAAACAAGCCCTCATACAGCTATGTGAACAGAAAAATAAAAGAGTTATGGCTGTTTGAAGGCAGGGAGCGCAAAACGAAAATGCATAACCGAAAAAACCTCCGGGCGCGAAAAAAGCAAAGCACAAACCACGTTTCATCAGGCCACCAGGCATTGCAACTTTATTCACACCAACGTGTGGCTTTGAGGGAACTAATAAATTAAGCCACAAACCAACATCCTTAGTTCCCCATTGCAACTGTGGATAAACCGCCAACTTCTGTCTAAAATTTTCGTCATAATTAAACCAACCAAAACCACCAAACGACTTGTAAGCTTCCAACACAATATCCACATGTTGAAACAATCCAGAACACTTCTCTGGATGTTTCTCACCAAGAACGCTTGCAAAAATACAAAACGCCTGTAACCAATTATTAAATGAACGAGGAACAGGACGGCGCCTATCTTCCTCAGATCTCTCATCCTTGCGATCAGATTTCACAAATTCCTTGACCGCAGGCAGGAGAGATAATATATCAACTCCAAATCTTTTCTTTAACAGATAAAGATAGGTGAAAGCCTAACGGAGAGATAGAACAAAGAAGGACTTCCTTCAAACAGCTCTCAGCAACACCCTTAGATTTTTCCACTACTGGTAAAATCTGCAAGGGTTCAATAATACTCTCATTCTCCCCTCCAGCCCACCTCTCAGCCGGCAGCCAAGCTGAAGAAACACTATTAACATTAGGCTCTAAAGAAGAAAATTGGGAGGAGAAGGAGACACAGGAATGAAAGATTCTAAAGAGGAAAGAATTTTAGAAAGAGAAGAGAGGACAGGAGCTAAATGGACAGCAGCCAACTCACCAGCCTGCTGACCTTGCTGAAGAACCGGACGTGAAGATCCTCCATCTTTCCCAGCAGCTGGCACCGCTGATTCCTCTACAGGCAGCGCAGATCCCTCCATCACCCGCAGCCCACGTCCAAGAGCCTGCGGGGAGGAGTTAGAAACCTGCGCTGCATCCACTACAGCCGGACCAGGAGGAGATGTCCCACGTCGCACTTGCAGTGACGAACTCTCCCCGCGTCTTCTTGCGATACCACTGTGAGCCGGCTGGGTGACGTCATCAGACCGCGACCGCGCCTGCGTAGACCAGGATGGTGAGTACCGCCTCTTCTGTGACCGCTTCCTGCAGCTCCTCTCACGAAGTCCCGATGCCGCATCCTCAGCCACGCTCCTGGGCGGAACCGCTACACCAGACGGACCAGCCACCGCAGAAGCATCTTCTTCTTCCTCTCTTCTGATGACTTCGGCAGGAACTTCGGACGCCACCAGGGATGAAGACATCGATCCACTCCACAGAAGCCGCAGGCACTCCGGGATCCACGACGGGGCTCCGTCCACTGCAGCGCGACAGGTAAGGTCTTCTAAAAGGTCTTTCATCTTCTCCCGGCAATAATCTTCAGGGCTTGACCAGGACCAGCTCCACGGGCAGCTCCGGACAAAGGCAAAGCTGACCCGTGGAGCACGGCTATTTAAAGCCAAAACCCCTCCCTAATGACCAATGACATCCATGTCACTAAGGTCAGCGGAAAACTTCCACTGACCCAGTGACACCATAGGTCAAACATATTGACCAATAATAACTAAATCACTGGGCAGAATAAAATATCTGCCCAGTGATCTTAAAAGAGCGGGAAAAATTTTCCCGCCCAAACTAATCACCGGGCAGAATAGAATCCATCCCGGTGACCTCTTCAAGAAAGGACAAATGGCAATATTTGTATTGCCATGCGTCCCCCTCCTGAATGTCCGGTGGATGTCCATTCTGGTGCCATCTGTTCCCCAGTTAAATGATGCACATCATCCGCTCACATGATTTGGTTTTTCAAAAAAACATGGCATTGAAAATTATAGTTTAAAAAACAAGACCTGTTATACATGGGTTAAAGGAAATCTGTCACCTGGATCGTCGCTATTAAACTAAAACTATGGCCGTGTAGCACTCACTACCTTCTTTTCAGATGTGATTTTCTTTCCTCGCTGCTCGGTTTCTATCTTGACAAAATATACTTTATCCCTTATGCAAATGAGCCAGTAAGGTGCCCAGAGGGGAGTTATTTTCATTCAAAGGTGCCCAGGAACGCCCCCATCCAGTGCCCAGGCCCGCCCTCCTTCAAAGCCCAAGTACACCACCAGCAGTGTCATTGCCGCCCCCCCCATGTCACTAACACCTGATAACCCCGCCCATGCCGATAAATCTCACGGCGCTTCTTCTCCTTCTCTTCCAGCAGAGGATGTAAATGTCACTGGGCCTGGCGCATACCCAGTGAAACTAATGCCCTCAGTTCTGAACACTGCCTCCACTGAGGGCATCAGCTTCAAATGTTTCACTGTGCACGCTCCGAGCCCTGTGACGTTTTCATCCTCTGCTGGAAGAGAAGGAGAAGCGCCGCAAGATTTGAGATTTGTTGGTGGGGTTATCTGCTGTTAGTAACCTGGGGGGTTGACAACGGCACTGCTTGTGGCGTGCTTGGGCATTTGATGCTTGGGCTCTGTGGGGGGCATCAACGGCGCTTCTGCGGGCGTAGAGTATTAACCGAGGAGAGGTGTGCTTGGGCTCTGTTGGAGGGTGGGCCTGGGTACTCAATGGGGGCGTTCCTCTGCACCTTTAAACAAAAATAACGCCCTTCTGGGCACCTTAGTGGTTCATTTGCATAAGGAATAAAGTGGATTTTGCCAAGATAGAAACCGAGCAGAAAAGAAAAAAAAACCTATCTGGAAAGAAGGTAGTAAGTGCTACACAGCCAGGGGCATAACTACCATAGCGACAGACCATGCGACTGCTATGGGGCCCAGGGCAAGAGGGGGCCCAGTCTTAGTTGGGATTATCTCCTCTTCTACTGGAGGTAAAAATTGGTCAGGACTCTACCCTCTAAAGGAACAACTTTTAGCAAATGAAGCAGTGGAAAAATGGCCCAAAGGTCACTGAAAGGGGTTTAAGCAGAAACCCTTCTGTCCTGTGTGGGGGGCCTGGTTTGAGCTTTGCTATGGGGCCCTTACGTCTCTGTGTACGCCACTGTACATGGCTATGGTCTACGTTTAATAGCGATTATCCAGGTGACAGATTTCCTTTAATAGAAAAGTCGAAAAGTTTGGCTTTTTGGAATTAGATGATAAAAAAAAAAGAAAAAAAAAAAACGAAAACTGGACCAGTGTCATGTAATTCACGTGAAATGTAAATGTTCAGAGAGCTGGCTGTTCCCGGACACAGCCCTGTACCATGTATTAGTAATAACAGCCCAGTTCTAAACATGTCACAGAGCAGCTGTGTCCCCATAGCCCCCGACAGCACCTCAAGTGTACACATGGGTGCAGAGATAAGCGCTGCTCCCACGCCCTGTGGACACCCACTTCATCGCACTTGGTTCTCTGCTGTGGATAGATTAGTAAGGAGCTACTGATGTAAGGCGCTGGAAACTTTTACTGTAAAGTATTTTTACCAGTTCAAGACTGGATCATTCACCCCCCACCCCCATCCTGGCCAAATCCATTTTTAGGTTTTTTTTTAGTAGATGCGTCTTTAAGAGAGATGACTTTTTTTTCCATTACAAAAGTTGTGCGGGATTTTTTCAGTGATACATGGGTCTTTTTATGTCATTTTTATTTTAGTTTTTTTTTTTTACTTTAGTTTGATTTTTTGTTTTTATTTACTATACCGAGTAAAATGTAAAAATGGGAAAAAAATTATCTTTTTTCATATTTTTGAATTCTTTTAATAGCATAAAAGTGCAAATACTTCAGGCGCAAAGATGTTTATTCTGCAAGATAGTGCAACGTTTCGACCTGTGTTGGTCTTTTTCAAGCCAAAAAAGACCCCCGCTGTGGCTGGAGGACCCTGGATTTCCCGGGGTCCGGTCACCACCAGGCGCGGCTCCCCGCTATTCCCATAGAAATGAATAGGAGCGCACCGAGCGCCCTGCTCCCATTAATTTCTATGGGGCAGATGGAAATAGCCGAGCCAGTGCTCAGCTATTTTTTCGGTGGCCCCTTTGAAATGAATGGAGGGCGGCTGTGTATGCGCACTCCGTTCTTGATGTAGGTGTGGGTCCCAAAGGTGGGACCTGCACCTATCAGACAATGGGGGCATATCCTAGCGATATGCCCCCATTGTCTGAGATGGGAAAACCCCTTTAACAAGAAATAAAACAATGGAAAGCAGAAAAAGGGGAGAAGATCTAATTATAAATACATAGAAGAAAAATGTGCTAGAAATGATTTCATAACTGGAACCTTTTTCTGTTTTCTAACATCTACAAAAAAATATTTTTTTTTAATTTTTTAACTTTATTTTTTGGGTAGGGTATGATTTTCACTACATTAGGGGCTAGGGATGTGGTTCACCCACCGGGTGGCCAAAATTTCATCCCCTCCAATATGGCATATTGGATATTTTTGTATTTTATTATTTTTTTTTTGCAAATTTTTGGATGTTTATTACTTTATTCTTTATTGCACTACACGTTTGGGTCATTTGCCTCTGTCCCCCTAACCCTTTCTTTCTAGGGAGAGGCACGGATGCAAACTTTCCCTCTGTATAGTTTTGCACTGTTACCACTTTATATATATTGCTTTTGAAAACAAAGAAAAAGTTTTTTTATTTTTCATTTTTTTATCATATAATCATGGTATCACATCTTATAGACATAATTATATTATTAGGATTATGGTTACTTTAATATGGGTATTTTATATATTCTATTTCTGAACTCACAGTCACTAAATTAGCAAGTGCCAGTTAGGATATTTAGTTGTTGATTTTAGGTTTTTATTCTAAAACATTAATATGTTTATATAAATTTCCGTTTTTATATAAAGTTTATATAAAGTTCCGGTTTTTATGAAGCAAATGTCCCCTTTAAGAGAGATATTATGTGATTTCACAGAATTTTTTTTTAGAGAAAAAGTGCGTCTTATACAGCGAAAAATAAAAAAAAAAGTATTTATCTGCATTATGATATGTCCGGTAGCGCCACTAACACAACATATTTTCCGAAGACACGGATCACTCTTTCTGATAAAATCCCCTTGAATAATTATTTCATTTGGTATATTAATAAACCTTGAGATATTTTTATATGTTTTGAGTCCCCTTGGACTTTTTGTGTACGTAGACGTAGTCATGCTCCATGGGCTTTCGATGCTGTTTCATAGGACGGTGAGGTTTTCGTAGGTTATTTATGATACCCATCACTTCTGGCACCACCTCTTTCTGGCTATTGATTTTCCGTAAGTGCTGCAACAAACTCCATTTATTTTTGTATTCCTATTTCATTACAGTCATTTTGATATAGGGGAAATATGGTTTATTGTCAGAAAGGGGGGGGGGCTTGAAGCTTCAGTGTGGGCTAGTGGTAGCATTTTTTTGTCTCCTTTTCCGCGCTCCGGCCCCACACGTGACAGACACAGTCTCACTAACATACATACACTTACACATACATACACTTACATACATACACTTACATACATACACTTACATACTTACTTACATAGGCCCCAGCAGCTCTGGACAGCACAGGAGGAGGAGGACGGCGCACAAAGGAAGGGAAGATTCCCCACAGCGGCCTCTGCTGGAGGGAGGAGGGAAGTGCAGGTGACGGATCCGTCATGAACTCCATTGAAAGTCAATGGAGGACGTATCTGTTTACTATTGTGTCACACCAAATGGATCCGGCTCCATTAACTTGCATTGGGGGTCATTCCGGATCCGTCTTGATGCCCAGACCGGAGCAAGATGCTGCGGTTTGCTCTCCGGTCTGTATACTGAAGAGAACTGAACGGAATGCATTTTGGAGCATTCCGTTCTCTTCAGTTGAGTTTTGTCCCCATTGACAATGAATGGGGACAAAACTGAAGCGTTTTATTCCGGTATTGAGCCCCTATGACGGAGCTCAATACCGGAATTTGTAAACGCCAGTGTGAAAGTAGCCTAAGATCATACATGACCTTTTGGGAAGAGTATAACATTACATTTTTTTTTTTATTTTTTTTTTATTGCTGAGTTCTGTTGTAGAGGGAGCAGACATATTAGTCCTAATTACAATGGGAATACAGTACATACCCCCAGAGAGGTTGTACAAGGATGTTCAGCCTCAAAGAGGATCTGTTCTGGGTCTGCTAAGACCCCGCAGCCTGTGCTGATACTCTGTCCCCAACGATCACATGATCAATAGCACTGGAGCAGGTATCGCTATTGCCACTTCCTGATTTGTATGCACAGTGCTCAATGACTAGCGATGGAGAACACAGGGGTGGTAAAATACTCTCCCTGACTTCTCTATGGAGAGCCCAGCTGTCATTGACAGAGGGCTCTTCGCTCCCGCAGCTGCACGATCTCTGCTCAGCCGCCAAATCTGCATGGATGATCAGAAATATCCTTGCAGAGTTAAAAGTAGGCTGTTTGGATGTATATAGTCAATGGTGGGTCTGCAACTGGTTACAGGTAGCTGTACTAGCTGGTCATATATTATTATAGGCACATGTATACTGTAAGTTTTTTTTTGTTTTTTTTATCATTCAGTTAATTATCTTGTCAGAACAAAGACATTCCCGAGAGTGAGATCACTGAAGTTCAAGGTTGCTCACAGCTGATAAGAGCATGGCTGTCTAATGCCTCTACCAGTAGTCAATTAAAGTAACATAGTTTATAAGGCCGAAAAAGGATATCTGTCCATCCAGTTCGGCCTGTTATCCTGCAAGTTGATCCAGAGGAAGGCAAAAAAAAAACCTGTGAGGTAGAGGCCAATTTTCCCCACTTTAGGGGAAAAAATTCCTTCCCGACTCCAATCAGGCATCAGAATAACTCCCTGGATCAACGACCCATCTCTAGTAACTATAACCTGTAATATTATTACCCTCCAGAAATACATCCAGGCCTCTCTTGAACTCTTTTAGTAAAGTGACTGTCACCTTGTTCAAGTGTATCTAACAAATGGCAATGCATTCTAATCCATTGTACCATCATCATAGCTGTACCTTTGGTATAATAAGAGCTCCATTTTCTGATACAGTGCTCCAAATTTTGTGTGTAGACAGAGTTTAATAATATTCTGCCACCACTAGAGGGAGTTTAGAGCATGCTGTGATATTATTGAGTTCAATGTATAAATGGTATGCAGTGAACTCCCCCTAGTGGTGGCAAAATATTACAATTTACCTTTATGGCTATGCAGAGTATTTGGAGCTCTGAAACAGGAAAACAAAACTGAATTCTTTTAAAGATAGATCAAGATTTCAAAAATCAAATGGCGGACATTCACTTGAAAGAAAGACTCTGGCTTGGAGTAATCTGTACAATAAACTGAGAAATTAGATGATTAAGGACTAATCTCTCCTGGGGTAGTCAAAGTTCACAAACTGGCAAGGCATACAAGATGGACTGTAGAAACATGGCCTAAATGGCCTTTTACACAGGCTGGTGTTCCCGCTGATCAGCTGACAACCAAGAAATGACTCATTTGTCAGCTGAGCAGATTTTTTATGACAGTGGAAAAATACCGCCAATAATGTAAGCAAACAGCCACATGAACACTTCAGTTGTTCGTATAGCTCTTCATTTGGGCAATTATCTGCCGGTGTGAAGGTCTTTATATGAGCAGTGATCAACTTGATATTTTGGCTCAGGCAGAAATCTGCCCATGTAAAAGGACTCTTACACTTCCATTCTACTTACCTCCCAACTTTTTGGATGGCCAAAGAGGGACACTTAAAGGGGTATTCCCATCTCACAAATGTGGTTTGTATAGTTAGATATAGCCATACCAGTATTATTACTAATAGAATGTATTTATATAAAATGTACCGATTAGAAGATCTGCCTATTTGTATATTCATTGTCCCACACACATCAGTCAGGCCGTTGCCCCTAGTTACGACCACAGCAGCCATGTAGTAGTGGTGGTCAGCTTGCTCTTGTTCAAACCCGCTCTGAGGTAACTGCTGTATTGTGAACGCACATTACATGCGGAGACACATCTTAGGGTACTTTCACATCTGCGTTTTGGTCAGGATACATCCAAAATGCAGACTCTATAAACGGATCCTGCTCCATAGAGATGAATTGATCTTTGAACAGGATCCGTTTCTCTGCGTTTTGGAAAGGCAGACAAAAATGCTACTACCCTTAGATGTGTCTGCACATGCTCATGTAATGTGCGTTCACAATACAGCAGTTACCACAGAGCGGGTTTGAAAAGAAGCAAGCCGACCACCACTACTACATGGCTGCGGTGGCTGTAACTAGGGGCAACGGCCTGACTGGTGTGGGGGGCAAGAGAAATACAAATAGTCAAATCTTCTAAACGGTACATTTTATATAAATACATTCTATTAGTAATAATACTGGTATGGCTATATTTAACTATACAAACTACATTTGTGAGATGGGAATACCCCTTTAAGGTACATTGGGTGAAAGATCCATTTTTCCTGCACATCTATACACTTCAATAGTTTGCTTTAACACAATAATGCAAATTTTTTTTCTGAATATAGAAATTTCTAAATATCCAAATTACATAAATTAATAAAATAATATAAGTTGGGCTGTAATATACAGATAGGAACCAGGCAAGCACTTTCTGGATCAATATTGTAAATGTAATAATGCAAATCTATACCTCAGATCCAAAAGAGAGACTCAAGTCAATGGTAGACTATCCCTCTAAATGAGTCTGCTTCTACTTATTGTTTTATTTTTTGTATACCTAGTCATCTGTCATCTGCCTGGAAGTCCCTTTACTTCTGAGATCTCATTATTTCCTGCCCTCATCTGTATTGACACTGTCTACCACAATATATGCTGTGGTCATGCAGTACATCAGCAAAAGCATGTGCTATATAAACCACACAGGTCCTGCGTATTTTTGGATTGCAGTAAAGTCAACAGGAGGAGGCACTCACGACAGAAGATCTCTACTTTGGCTGATTGAGAAGTTCTCAAGTGTAAGCCCCATGTCTAAGATGGTCAGACATCATATTATTGCATAAAAGAAGGTATTGTCTACTGGAACAAAACTTTTAAAGTGTATCTGCCTTTCTGTTTTTATTTGTGTAATGTGTAGGGACAGTGATACTGACCATTTTTGTAATATACTTTAGTTACTGAAATCATACATTTCTATTAGAAAAATAGCTCTAAAGTGGCCCATTTTGAGCCTTAGCGACGCTCCTCTGTCTTCTCTATACATAACACAGTCAGTGTTAGCAAGTCTCCACTGTTATGTAAACAGAAGACAGAGGAGCGTTGCTAAGGCTCAAAATGGGCCACTTGAGAGCTATTTTTCTAATAGAAATGTATGATTTCAGTTGTTAAAGTATATTACAATTAACTAATGTAATAGTATAACAACTATACATTACACAAATAAAAATAGAATGGCAGTTACACTTTAAGTTGTTTTTTTTTTCATGAAACTCTCAGTAATCAACTATGGGGTAAGGTAAAAGTAACTAAACTATTATATATACCGTAAATTATTTTAAATATTGCATCATTATTTGTTCTGAGTTAATCCTTCATAAATTATTTGGAGCAGCCAATGATGGACATCAACCACAGAGGAATCCGGTAGAGGAACAGCATACGGACTCCTTGATTTCCAACTGCTAATTTGATGATGCACATGGTATTACATGTACAATCCTGGGCCACTGGCCTTGTTACGAAAATGTCTGAGGGCCCTTTCTACACGGGCCGAGCCACTGTCCCAATTATTGTCCGTTGTAGACAAGGCCGCATTAACAAGTTGATCGATTATGCAAGCAGAAAAATGTCAGCTGTTCGTGTAAACAGGGGATCTATACATGACATAATGTAAAGTGTATGTGGAACGACTGACCAAACAAATGATTCATTCCTCATACAATAGTAAACCACCAGTGTAAAGGGTATTTAAACAAACAACAATTGGCTTGCTATAGTCACTTGGTGTTCATTTAGTGCCAGGCATTGCCCTGTGTAAAACCATCCCAAGAAAGTGAGATACAATTGTCAGGATTCGGGGGCGCTGCGGCCCCCCAGCGGATGTTGGGCGGGTGCAGGCGTTCCCGTATCCTGACGCTATGCGGCGCTCATCCCGAGTGCAAGCCAGAAAATCCTCTTGTAACACTTAGGTTCCTATAGGGTTAAAGGTTTGGCTAGTTTTGCTAGTTTTACTGGCAGGCGTTCCTGCCAGTAATTTTGGTCCATTCTAGGGTGTGGCTGGGATCCCTGCTTCTATCACGCCTTGGGGCTGGGACTCTAGTCACTATTTAAATTCACACTCGCCATTCATCTGTGCCTGCTATAGAGCCTTGTGCCTAAGCTAGCTACTCTGTGTTTATCCGGTATTCCAGTGACTCTATCTTTTTCCCTGGTTTCTGTTACTGCTACCTACCTTTTGTGTTATCCTCTGTTTATGCCTTGCTTGGTTCCGTTACTTTTTACCCCTTCAGTTCCTGACCTGTTTAGGGTTGCTCCTGCTGGTGTTTTGTTTTGGTTGTTTGTCTCGTGTTCCACTTTCTTCAGTGTAATTGCAGTCTTCGGTTGGGGCCGGCCTGTTAAAGAGCCAGGTTCCCCCAAAAGGCAGGGACAGTGGTTTGGGAGGAGTTTCAGGGCCTCACTTTGTCTGTGTCATTTGTCCCCCTGACCCACTCCTCACAACAATGATCTGTCAATTACCAAGCTCAGCTCCCTCAATACTCATGGATGAAGGACTTCTGGGCCTAGGGGCTTTATCAGTATTTAAGGGCCCATTCTACACAGGTTGATAATCGGTGGAATAAGCACTCATTTTAACGATTGTTCCCAATCAATGCCCCTTGTAAACAAGGAGCAATAAGATGACAAACAAGTAAATCGTTTATGTGAGCAGAAAAATGTCAACTGGGATCTATAAGTGACATAACGTAAAGTGTATGTGGGATGATTGACCAAATTAACAATCATTCATCCCTCATACGTCTTTAAATGAGTAACAATAAACACTTGGAAACATGTGGAGACAGAAATAAAGAAAAACACATTTAGGCCCAAATTCATTATCACACAGATACTTTTGTGCACTACCCTGTGTATTGGTGTAGTAATAGCATATATATCCTGGTTTCATTAAATTGAACAATCCCCCAAAAAATAAAATCCAACTGTGTGGATATACAATAAACAGAAACAGACGATTCAGGCCTGACGCTCAAATTCATGTTAACACTCACAGGTAAAGTGCTGCCCTAGCCTGTTTATTAGTTGCTGATCACCTATATGCTGCTTTCATTAAAATAAACAATTCTCCCAAAAAATAAAATTTCAACCATATGGATATAAAATAAATGAAAATGGATGATTAAGGGACAGGCCTCAAGCTCAATTGATGTTACCATTCACAGGTAAATTACTGCCCTAGTCTGTGTATTGTTGTAGTACTCATATATATGCTGGTTAATTTGTTAAACCGTTAAATTGAACAATCCCCCAAAAATGTATTTCCAACCGTGTGGATATAGAATAAACAGAGTTACATAGTTACATAGTTACATAGTTAATGCGGTTGAAAAAAGACACATGTCCATCAAGTTCAACCAAGGGTGGGGGTAGGAGTGATGAAGGGGAGGGGGACGGGTAACCTTAAGACATGGCTCTACATTTCTTAATATGTGGTGACCTTCTTTTTCTTTAAGAATTTATCTAAGCCTGTTTTGAAGCCCTCAGCTGTCTTTGCTGTGACCAGCTCCTGTGGTAGACTGTTCCACAGATTCACAGTTCTTATAGTAAAGAAGGCTTGTCGCCCCTGGAGTCTGAACCTTTGCTTCTCCAGGCGGAGGCAGTGCCCCCTTGTCTTTTGAGGGGATTTTACCTGGAACAGTTTTTCACCATATTTTTTGTATGGGCCATTTACATACTTATACAGGTTGATCATGTCCCCCCTTATACGTCTCTTCTCAAGACTAAACAAGTTTAACTCCTTCAATCTTTCTTCATAGCTAAGATGCTCTATTCCCCTTATCAGTTTAGTTGCCCGTCTCTGCACCCTTTCCAGCTCCAGGACATCCTTCCTATAAACCGGAGCCCAGAACTGAACAGCATATTCCAGATGAGGCCGTACTAATGCTTTATACAGTGGTAATATGACATCCCTGTCCCGCGAGTCCATGCCTCTTTTAATACATGACAATATTCTGCTGGCCTTAGAAGCTGCCGATTGACATTGCATGCTATTCTGCAGTCTATGGTCTACAAGGACACCCAGATCCTTCTCTACAAGTGACTCTCCCAGTGTTACTCCCCCTAGGACATAGGAGGCATGCAAGTTGTTAGTACCCAGATGCATAACTTTTTATCCACATTGAACCTCATCTGCCAAGAGGATGCCCAAACACTCAGTGTGTCCAAGTCAGCTTGTAACTTCTGCACATCTTCCATAGACTGGACTCTACTACAAAGCTTAGTGTCATCTGAAAAAATTGAAACAGTGCTGTTGATTCCTCCCTCTATATCATTAATAAATAAATTAAATAAAAGTGGACCCAGCACTGAACCTTGGGGTACACCACCTATAACTGGGGACCATTCAGAGTAGGAATCATTCACCACCACTCGCTGAGTACGCTCCTTCAGCCAGTTCTCAATCCAGTTACAGAGTAGATTTTCTAATCCAACCGACCTTAATTTACCCGTCAGACGTCTATGAGGGACCGTGTCAAACGCTTTTGCAAAGTCCAAATACACAATATCCACAGCCGCCCCTCTATCCAGACTTCTACTCACTTCTTCATAAAAACCAATCAGGTTAGTCTGACAGCTTCTGTCCTTAGTAAAACCATGCTGGTTATCACTTATAATACTATTATCTAAAACATATTCCTGTATATAATCCCTTATTAGACCCTCAAAAAGTTTCCCCACAATGGACGTTAAGCTCACCGGTCTGTAATTCCCCGGGGATGACCTAGAGCCTTTCTTAAAGATGGGCACCACATTTGCTTTACGCCAGTCCCTCGGCACTATGCCAGTCACCAGAGAATCTTTGAATATTATATACAAGGGCAAAGAAATTACTGAACTAAGTTCCTTAAGAACTCTTGGGTGTAACCCATCCGGTCCTGGAGCCTTATTCACGTTTACTTTGTTTAACTTAGCTTTGACCATATTTATATTGAACCAGTTAAGTATATTACATGAAGTATCACCAGCACTTACTCTACAGACAGCGGCTCCCACCTCTTCATGTGTATATACAGAACTAAAGAACTCATTCAGTAGCTCCGCCTTTTCCTGATCCCCAGTAATCAATTCCCCATCACTATTATTAAGGAGTCCTACATGCTCTGACCTAGGCTTTTTTGCATTTATATATTTGAAGAATTTTTTGGGGATTGGGTTTGCTATCCCTGGCCACCAGCCTTTCATTTTGAACTTTTGCTGCTTTTATAGTCCTTTTACAATCTTTATTAACCCTTTTGTAGTTATTAAAGGCTATGGCAGACCCCTCTGATTTGTATATTTTAAATGCCCTTTGTTTTTCATGTATTGCCCTTTTAACATCCGCATTAAGCCACGCAGGGTTTAATTTTAAGCGTTTGTATTTGTTCCCCCTAGGAATAAATTCTGCAGTATAGTTACCCAGTGTAGATTTGAAGGTCTCCCATTTATCATTTGTGTCACTACTTGACAATAGCTGCTCCCAGTCTATGTCCTGGAGTGCGGCCCGTAACCCTGGGAAATTGGCCTTTTTAAAATTAAATGTTTTTGATCTCCCAGCATGTTTATGCTTTCTACACTTTAGGATAAAAGTAACTATATTGTGGTCACTATTACCAAGGTTTTCCCGAACAGTTACCTCCTCAACTATCTCTGCATTGTTAGATATAACCAGATCCAACAGTGCATCACTTCTTGTTGGTTCTTCTACAAACTGACCCAGAAAATTATCCTGCAATAAGTTATGAAAATTTCTCTCCTTTGCAGTTGAAGCCAATCCATGACCCCAGTCAATACCAGGGAAGTTAAAATCTCCCATTATCACTACTGTACCCGCCTGGGCAGCCCGCTCTATTCGTCTATGCAGCTGATCCTCTATCTCCTCAGTGATATTTGGGGGTCTATAAATTACACCAAAAATTATTCTTTCATTGTTAGTCTCCCCTTGTAATTCCACCCACACAGAGTCTGCATTCACACAATCATCACCCACTATTGTCTCCTTCATACTCGCTTTTATACTACTTCTGACATACAGACATATCCTCCTCCTTTCCTATTGTCCCTATCCCTCCGAAACAGAGTATAATCCTGGAGATTGACAGCCCAGTCATGCGACGAGTCCAGCCATGTCTCAGCAACTCCAACTATATCAATTTCCTCCTCCAGTACCATGACCTCAAGCTCAGCCATTTTGCCTGCTAGACTTCTGGCATTTGTGAACATACACTTTAAATTACCATGTGTTTTTCTACATTTAGGTTTAGAAATGTAATTTATTGATGTTTTCTGACTAGACATGTTTTTTCTGCTGATTTGTAACACACGGATCTCCTTATCCTCTGCTGTTACCCTCCCCCCGTGGTCCACTTCTCCACCCACCACTCTGTTCTGACCACTCTCTAACCTATCTACCACTGCATGCTTTGCTTTATTTTCTGCTTGTCTTCCCCCCCACATCCCTAGTTTAAAAACTCAGCCACCCCCTCTAGGATTCTCTCCCCCAGCACAGCAGCCCCTCTTCCGTTCAGGTGCAATTTATCCACAGAATACAATTTGTACCCCAATGAAAAATCAGCCCAGTGCTCTAAGAACCCGAACCCTTCTCCCTTACACCAAGACTTGAGCCATGCATTCAACTCCCTCAGCTCCCGCTGTCTGTCCTGCGATGGCACAGGCAGTATTCCTGAGAATACAACCTTGGAGGTCCATCCCTTCAGCTTGGCTCCTAGTTCTCTATAATTATTCTTAACAGACCTCCACCTACCATTTATTCTGTCATTGGTTCCCACATGGACCACGACAGCTGGGTCATACCCAGCCCCTCCCAGTAATTTGTCCACCCGTTCCACCACATGCCGAACCCTGGCACCAGGGAGACAGCAAACCATTCGGTTGAGGCGCTCTTGGCGACAAATTATTCTATCCGTCTTCCTGATTATGGAATCCCCCTACCACTACTAGCTGTCTCGGCCTACCTGCTTTACCATTCCCCCCACTACTAGATGGACTGTTCCCCCGGCTGTTAGGGAGACCAGTATCCACTAGGGTTGCCATTTCTGAGACTGACACCCTCGCATCATCACCTAACTTGGCAATTTTGCTTGGGTGCACAGAAGCAGGACTGGCCTTCCTTTTCCTAGACCCCTTGCCACTCCCTCTATTCGGGTTAACCCAGCTCCTTACATGGGCCTCCTGATTTTCCTCTCCACCCTCCATAACAGACCCCATAACTGCCTGTTCTGTGAGAAGCAGGCCCCTCTCAAGATCTCTTGTTTCCCTCAGTGTTGCAATATGCTTCTCCAGATCTCTAATGTGAGCTTCCAGATTGGCAACATGCTCACATCTACCACAGCGGTAATCACCCAGGAACTGCTGCTCCTGTTGTTCATACATGTGGCAGACTGTGCACTGTTGAAAACTTTCAATCTTGCTATCCATCCCAGTTACAAAACAGCAATCAAGAATAAAGTACTTACTGCAAACTTTTTACAACTTCTTTATAACTCTACTGGTCACTTAGCTCAGTCATTTGTCTCAGGAGCAGCCTCAGTCAAGAGCAAGGCTCAGTCTGAGTTCAACTGATACTTTTATACACCTGAGATTAATTAACCACACCCACAGGCAATCAGCAGACTAGAGGGAAAAAAAAAAAAGTGCAGAAAAGCAGTTTAAACTTGTGTCTGTTCAGATTCTATTTGCTAATGTATGCTACACCAAACAAAACAGATTTTAGCTGTATATAAGCTTTCTACAAACACAAATCACTCTCTACACAAACAACAATCTCTTATAACTCTACTGGTCACTTAGCTCAGTCACTTGTCTCAGGAGCAGCCTCAGTCAAGAGCAAGCAAGCCAGAGAATTGAGGCCTTATGCTTAATTTCTCATTATCACTCGCAGGAAAGTAGGTGCCCTAGCTTGTGTATTGCTGTACTAATAACCTATATTCTGGTTTAATTAAATTGAACACACCCAAAAAAAAATTGGAACTGAACTGTGTGTGTGAACATAATAAATGGATTTAGCCCTAATATTTCGTTCTCAATCACTGATGTAAACGGTTTTTCAAAAAATAAAACTTCTTCTCAGGGTGATGTGAAAACCCTTCTTCCTCCCTAGTGCTTTTTTCTGCTACACTCCGTTTTATTGAATTCATCCAAAACTAACCTGAAAATATTCGAGTTTGTCTGCCTTCCAAAAATTAGCTAAGTTCGGACAGAACCTGGTTCAGTCCGTTCAGCCATCCTTACATAGTACCATACTACTACATTTCACTTGCAAAAAATTTGTGGACACCCAAACCTTCCTTTCAACAGTGGGTGCAGTGGGGTGCAGCTCAGTCATCTCATTTTAATGTGCAGTTATCTCCCCATGCACAGGACTATATCTGCCGTAAGTGGCTATGGGTTCAGTAGTAATGACCAGCACCAGAAGGTTAAGCTTTGCGATGCGGCCCTCAGTTCTATGTATGCCTGTTTGACAGTTTAAATGGGGCTCTCGAAGAGTTAAAAAAAAAAAAAACCTCACTTCTTAAAGGAATTTTCCAAGAGCAGAATATTGGTGATTTACCCTCAGGATAGTTCAGCAATATCTGATAAGTAGAGTTCAGCAGCCCTGTCAATCAGCTGATTTAAGTGTTCTGGTGAGCACTGCAACAGAGGATAGGCCATCAATACCCCTTTAAATCTCCCGTCATTTTAGCTTCAATGTCATGATGAACCTACCAGCCTTTGTTTACATCCAGGATGTAGTGACGTGCCATACCAGCAAATGACCATAACTGGTTAAGTGGTGACATGCCCATGGCCGATTCTACTTTTTCTGCTGCCAAAAATTGAAATGGTGTCCCTGCTATGCCAAATTTTCATTCTCCCAGCCCTAATGGATAAACATTAAATACAGCACTTGAAGAAAATACAGTGTAATACAGCACCACATACTCTTACATCCAGTGACATCTCCTATGATGCAGATATTCTCTTTCTTATCTTCTCCTGGCCAGACCGCCATGACAAAATATTTCAGCCACATCTCATCTCTGCAGAGTTTGCCACACAAACATCTTAGGTTCTTCACTTTTCTATCATCTTCCTCCCCACTGGTTTCCCAGTTTTGTTATCTTACAGCTACCTCCAACAGTGTGCTGCTGTGCTCCCTAATGCCCCCAAATACTATACTGCAGGAATAATAGTAACATGGAGATAGTCCTCCCCATAGTAATAGTGCTCCTCAAAGTCCCAACCAACAGCAATAATTCTGTCCCAGAGTGTGCTCATTAGTAATAGTGCTCCCTACAGTGCCTCCAATAGTTATAATGTTCCCCAAAAGTGCCCCATTAGTAGTGCCCTCCATATTGTGCCCAATAATAGTAATGCAGATATAATGCCTCTTTGTAGTGCTTCCAGTTTTTATAGTGTCCATGTAGGTAATGGCCCAAGTAGTACTCCCTAGTATTTATAATGGCCCCCTGTAGTGCTCCAGTATACATCATGCCCCCTCTGGTACCCTCAATGTATATAATGCCCCAGTAGGGTCCCCAGTATTTATAATGGACCTCCCTGTAGTGTCCTCACAGTATTTATAATTACTCCAGTATGTATAATTCACCCCATATTGTTCCTAATATTTATATTACCCCCAGTGATTACAATGCACCCAGTATGCATAATGTCCCTTGTAGTACCTCAGTATTAATACTGGCCCCATCTAACGCCTCCAGTATAATGTCTTCTGTAGTGCCCTCAGTATATATAAAGCCCCTGGTATTTATAACCCTCCCAGTATGTATAATTTCCCGCCAGTAGTGTCCCCAGAATTTAGAGTGCCCCCTCTGTTGTGCCCCCAGTAGTAGAAAGAAAAAAACAACAAGGTACTCACCTGCCTTCTGCTCCATGCTGCCATCTGCGATGTAGGCTGAAGGTCTCTTTCAGCCTGCAGCTTGTGTTGTCTGTACCAGGTCAGTGGTCTCAAAGACATAATCGTGACCTCCTGTGCAGAAAGACCTGGTTACCCGACACCTGGTGCAGGGGGTTGTTATGATGCAATTGCAACAGCCTGCACCATTCTGTCGCTTAGGCTTCAGCCCTAGTGGCCTGAGGTGTCACGTAGGGAATGGTGAAGCCCTGCACTCACCCACACCACTGTCCCTACCTACTTGTGCAATCTGTCCTAAAGTGACGGCCCACAACTGGATGACAGTCGCTTCCTGAGAGTAAATAATAAATGCAATAACATACTGCAAAACAGGATTGAATCAGAATCCAAAGCAAAGTCAAAATCAGGCCAGTGTCCAAACTAGAGGAATACAAGACAAGATACAAGCACAGAGCCAAATACATGCTAGTGAGGCTTCGAAAACCAATCACAGATACCTGTGCTGCCTGTTTAAATCTCCCTCTGACAGAGAACATGCAACACCAGAGCCTCACCTGATTGATCTGACTCCTCTGCTCCCTGATATAACGAGAAAATTCAATGTCAGTAGGGCTTGCTGCCATGGCAACAAAATGATGCCGTCGGTGGCACCATGAAAGTGGGGATGCCATAGGAGCAACACCAGGTAAGTTCTTGACATGAGGCCTATATGAGTGAAAGGCGGGTGACGGTACTCCACCGTCAACTGCTGCATTTCTCAGGATTAGAGGATCAGATCCTCACACTAAAGTAATGCTTATGTTTCAGGAAAACCTATCCTAGATGGCAGTATGCTTACTTTGAAACTGATTTCCACTCCCTTTAAGATGTGTGCACTATGTATGTGTGCAGGTGTGTAAGTGGCCCAGGAAAAAAATAAACAAAAAGTGTCCCCATGTTGTAGGCGGGCCCAAATTGACAGAAGGTCGGGCCAACCCAAGTAGGCAAGACCAATAACAGTAGGCGGGGCAGCAATACCACAGTGCAGCACAAAATGCTGTCTCGGCAGAACCAAATACCACAGTGCAGCATAAAATACCGACCCAGCAGATCCAAATACCACAGTGCAGCACAATATACTGTCGCAGCAGATCCGAATACCACAGTGCAGCACAATATACTGTCCCAGCAGATCCAAATACCACAGTGTAGCACAATATACTGCCCTATCAGAACCAAATACCACAGTGCAGAACAAATATACTGCCTGAGCAGAACCAAATACCACAGTGCAGCACAATATACTGCCCCAGCAGAACCAAATACCACAGTGCAGCACAATATACTGCCCTATCAGAACCAAATACCACAGTGCAGCACAGTATACTGCCCCAGCAGAACCAAATACCACAGTGCAGCACAGTATACTGCCCTATCAGAACCAAATACCACAGTGCAGCACAGTATACTGCCCCAGCAGAACCAAATACCACAGTGCAGCACAGTATACTGCCCCAGCAGAACCAAATACCACAGTGCAGCACAGTATACTGCCCCAGCAGAACCAAATACCACAGTGCAGCACAATATACTGCCCCAGCAGAACCAAATACCACAGTGCAGCACAATATACTGCCCCAGCAGAAGCAAATACCACAGTGCAGCACAATATACCCCCCAGCAGAACCAAATACCACAGTGCAGCACAATATACTGCCCCAGCAGAAGCAAATACCACAGTGCAGCACAATATACTGCCCCAGCAGATCCAAATACCACAGTGCAGCACAATATACTGTCCCAGCAGAACCAAATACCACAGTGCAGCACAATATACTGCCCCAGCAGAACCAAATACCACAGTGCAGCACAATATACTGCCCCAGCAGAAGCAAATACCACAGTGCAGCACAATATACCCCCCAGCAGAACCAAATACCACAGTGCAGCACAATATACTGCCCCAGCAGAAGCAAATACCACAGTGCAGCACAATATACTGCCCCAGCAGATCCAAATACCACAGTGCAGCACAATATACTGCCCAAGCAGAACCAAATACAACAGTGCAGCACAATATACTGTCCCAGCAGAAGCAAATACCACAG
Organism: Rhinella marina; assembly: GCA_900303285.1. NCBI lineage: Eukaryota > Metazoa > Chordata > Amphibia > Anura > Bufonidae > Rhinella > Rhinella marina. Next base: position 22,799 of record ONZH01023116.1, on the reverse strand, counting down.
TGCAGCACAATATACTGCCCCAGCAGAACCAAATACAACAGTGCAGCACAATATACTGCCCCAGCAGAAGCAAATACCACAGTGCAGCACAATATACCCCCCAGCAGAACCAAATACCACAGTGCAGCACAATATACTGCCCCAGCAGAAGCAAATACCACAGTGCTGCACAATATACTGCCCCAGCAGAACCAAATACAACAGTGCAGCACAATATACTGTCCCAGCAGAAGCAAATACCACAGTGCAGCACAATATACTGCCCCAGCAGAACCAAATACAACAGTGCAGCACAATATACTGCCCCAGCAGATCCAAATACCACAGTGCAGTACTATATACTGCCCCAGCAGAACCAGATACCACAGTGCAGCACAAAATACTTCCTCAGCAGAACCAAATACCACAGTGTAGCACAAAATACTGCCCCAGTAGAAGCAAATACCACAGGACAGCATAATATACTGCCCAAGCAGAACCAAATACAACAGTGCAGCACAATATACTGCCCCAGCAGAACCAAATACCACAGTGCAGCACAATATACTGCCCCAGCAGAACCAAATACCACAGTGTAGCAAAAAATACTTCCTCAGCAGAACCAAATACCACAGTGCAGCACGATATACTGCCCCAGCAGAACCAAATACCACAGTGCAGCACAATATACTGCCTCAGCAGAACCAAATACCACAGTGCAGCACAATATACTGCCCCAGCAGAGCCAAATACCACAGTGCAGCACAATATACTGCCCCAGCAGAACCAAATACCACAGTGCAGCACAAAATACTGCCCCAGCAGAAGCAAATACCACAGTGCAGCACAATATACTGCCCCAGCAGAACCAAATATCACAGTGCAGCACAATATACTGCCCCAGCAGAACCAAATACTACAGTGAAGCACAATATACTGCCCCAGCAGAACCAAATATCACAGTGCAGGACAATATACTGCCCCAGCAGAACCAAATATCACAGTGCAGCACAAAATACTTCCTCAGCAGAACCAAGTACCACAGTGCAGCAAAAAACTACTGCCTCAGCACAACAAAATATGACGCTTCAGTCCTGGTCACGGTATTAAGCTCTATTACCATCCCGAGGATGGCAATACAGTTAAATTCTGAAGGGCACCTGCGCCTGTTAGTCACATGCATAAGTACCTGATGCTCCTACATTAATTTATGCTGAGAGCATCAGATCGTTATGCACCTGGCCAGCAGTCATGAGGATGGCTTGGGCAACCCTCTGGGTGTTGGCCCACCAGGAAATTCCCCTGCAGAGTCTATCGCTAGTCCACCCGTGTGTGTGCGTTTTTTTTTGTCTTACATATCATGTCATTGTGTCTGTTCAGTGGAACACTTGGGTGTGTGGACTTTTGCAATGGAGAGTGTGCATGCTCTGCATTCACTACATGCCAGCAATTACCAGACAGGAAACCCTGTAACTTTCATGTTTGCTTCTCTAATGTAACCGCTGTCTCTTGGATCAGGTGATTTGTTAGGCAATGTCTGATACTTTGCCAGAGACTTCCCGTAAAGCAGTCTTCCCCTGGCAGTGACAAGGACGAGGAATGACAGCACCTCACCTGATCTCCTTACAGCATGAATATACCTCGAGACTGGTCATCTCAAGTATCAGTGTCAGGTCCAGATGCAGCGCCCCTCTTGTCCATAGGCTGTATCTGGTATTGCAGCTCATTTCCATTCAAGTTAATACAATGTGTGCAATACCAGATACAGCCAATGGGTAAGAGGGGCGCTGTTTGTTGAAAGCAGATTTTTTTTTTCATTCTGGACAACCAATTCAAACTGGACTTTGTGTTGGGCAGTATCCGTTGGTGCAGGGGTGCACTTAGCCTTTCTGCTGCCTGAGGTGAACCCACACCACCACCACCAATGAGGCCAGGTGAGGCGATCGCTTCATGCAGCACCAGGTAGGGGCAAGAAGGGGGGGGGCAGCAGAAGAGCTATGGTCAATAAGCGCTTTCATTGTGGTAAATGGGATAGGTTAAGAAATTGACATGGGTGGGGGCGCAGTTTCAGTTTTCGCCTCAGGCAGCAGAACGGCTAGGTGCACCCCTGCTTACAGAGCTACAAATCATAAAGGGTAACACAGTGCCACATATGTACCTCTTACATCCAGTGATGTCACCTCTGATGTAATATCTGACTCTGATAGGCTACAGAAACTAGGACTAAAGCCTGTTAGAGGAAATGGTGGTCCTGGGAGACATCACTCCAGTGCCCTATCGCAGCATTCTTGCTGTTCTGAGTACTGTAATGCAGTTGAATATGTAGAGATGAGCGTTTCCACAATGAAAGCGTTCATTGCCCATAGCCCTTCCTCTGCCTCCGTCTTGCCCCGACCTGGTGCTGCCTAAGGCAATCTCCTCACCTGGCCTCATTGGTGGTGCACCCCTGAGTTGGTGTCCTCATCTCTGTAGAAGTCCAGGGTAAAGACTTATGTCCATAACTAACAGAAGGGGATTCCATCTATCAATCTATTTCCTAATCTGTCTATCTATCTATCTATCTATCTATCTATCTATCTATCTATCTATCTATCTATCTAATATCTATCTATCTAATATCTATCTATCCATCTCCTATCTAATATCAATCTATCTCCTATCTAATATCTATTTATCTATCTAATATCTATCTATCTATCTATCTATCTATCTATCTATCTATCTATCTATCTATCTATCTTTTGATAGTAGTATAAACAGCAAAATCATCAATTTTTAAAAAAAAATACAATTATGTACAAATAAATAAATTATAAAATACAATAAATGCACATTATGTAAAATATTACTGTCTATAAAATACACTTATCAGAAGCAGCCAGTCTGTACTATACGGCTTAAAGCTGCAGCGGCACCAAGGGGTGGGGGGGTGGACGTGCCCCTTCTCAGCTCGACCCTGGCTAGAAGCCGCCGCTCCGCAATCTTCAGTGCTGCCTCTGGGAAGCAGAAAGCATGCGGGCGCTGGTGGATTCTCTACAGAGTTTCGGCAGTATGACGCTATCTGCGCCAAAATTCCGTTGTGTGAACGTACCCTAATAATTTATTTCTGCTGAATTAGAGCATAGTAAACATTACCATGCAGGTGGAGCGGCTTACCTGGGGCCATTGTATTCCATGGTCTTTTATTGTCCTTACTGAATGACAGTTCGCAATTCCGAAGAAAACCATCATTAGAAAGTGAGATCCTGAACATTTCCAGAACAGAAAACATTTTCTGCTGTCAAGCGGCATGTCTGCTCTCACCGTAAGTGACAGGGCTGTCTGCATGGGAACCCTCCTTATACTGGTGTCACACCCTCCAAATGAGTTAATGAGTAGATAGGACATTCCCTGATGTCAGATGCTTGTCAGAAAGGAAAACTTGTAAGGGATAAAAGTCTGAACTGATATAGAGAGAATAACAAAGTGCATTTTACTATGCGGTCACTTATTATTCCTAATTCATTATTATACCTGAATATTTTTCTCATTTGCAGGTTTAAATAAAAATAATCATGTTCGGTTGGGCTACAACAGAAGGTATATTTCTTAGTTTCTGATTCACTAACTAGGGTTAGTAGTAGTATAAAGCAGGTCATGATACACCTATCAGCCATCATTTTAAATGGGGCATCCCAGAATAGACAGCTATCCACAGGATCGGCCATAAAAGAGGTAGTCACATCTTAACGTGGCTAAGTCATAAGTATCTGAATGGTGGAGGTCCAACTGCTGACATCAGAAGAATGAGGGCCCTGAGTTCCTCGAGACACATGAGTGCTGCCACTCTATTCAGCTCTATGGATCTGTTGAATTAATGGAGGTACAGTACTCTCTGTATTCACTTAGGGACCTCGTTGTTGTGATTAGGTGGGGGGGGGGGTCCCAGCAATTGGATGCACACTGATCAGTGTGGACTGGCGATATGTTGTGATACTGAGACACCCCCTTCAATATCTAATTGACACCATCACTGTCACCCCCACCAACCACTAGAATGGAGGTCCCAAACCATGGCATTACTCCTCAACGAACTGCAGTGAGGAATCGTTTGAATGGAGTGGTGGTCAAGGATGCACGCCGCTAGTCCATCCAAAGCCTATGGCACTCAGATGTCCGTCAGTTCCATATACATTAAAGGGATTCTCTGGAAATGATATAAAATGGGCGCAAGTAAACTATTCCAGGGCTGGTGGACTCCACGTGGAAAGCTGCCTAGGGTGGTGAGGGGACGGGGCCTCACTACACATTACACTGCTTTACAATAAATGTGAAAGGGGTTGTCCAAGTTATGAAAAAAAATATAGCACTGTAAATCTGATGGGCAGCAATATATAACTAAGTTAACCAGGTTTTAGGCAAAAATAAATCTATATTTCCTCATTCCCCTGGTTCTCTTCTGGCCCTGTCTCCCCTTGCTCTGCAAAGGGAGTGAATACAAGTGCTGAGTGACATGTCTGCCTGCTGGGATACTCAGCAGCATGTTGTATGTGTAGGACCACAAGTCTCAACACTGCTGATACAATACACACAGGAACTTCCCCTACATTTCTTGTGCAATACTCTGCAGAACTCCTCTGTCAGCTTCAATTTGTCTCCTCACTGCCTGCAGCTACTGTAGTAAACCATTCAGCCTTCAGTCTGTACTGGCTGAAGGGGTTAAGGTTTTATCTGAAAAAATCCAGGGAGAGAGCACCCAGTAGCTCAGGCAGAGCAGGGGGGCATGGCCAGCACAGTGACATCTGCTGTACAGACTCTTATCTGTTTGTGCACGAACTTTAGCAGAGCAGGGAGGAAAGCTGACATCACAGGTCATGTGACTTTGAGTGAAATCTGAGAAACCAGCAGCTTTGGAAGCACAGAGTGTATGGCAAAGCTGTTATATTTGACTAGTTAGAAACATGCAAAGAACAAAAAATAACTTGGATAACCCCTTTAATGATGATATCCTGCCATCGATATGTCATCATGACAGGAACACTCACCAATGTGTAGTGTATGCAAGTTCAAGAGCGTAGTGAGGCCCTGGTCCCCTCACCTTGTAGATAGTTCTGCAACTAGAGGCAGTTGGTCCTTCTCACATCCTAGGACAGGTTGCTGGTGGCCATTTTAAGTTGATCCCGGAGATCCCCTTTGAAGGGAGCCACGAGGCACATGCTTGATTTCCCCCTCCATTTAAAGATTCACACTCCCCCTCACTGTATGACTACAGGACTCAGGTCTCCCATTCTACTGCGGGTGCATCCGAAGGCTGTACTGGAAAAACAGGTGAAAACATGAAAGTCCCACCTTGCAACGTACAGAACTTAAAGGATCTGCTGCTGCTGCTGCTTAAAGGATCTGGTGCCAGATGCCACAGGATATTGTATATTATTGATATTTTTTATGTTTATACTATGATCTATCTGTTGAGATTTAAAAAGCAATTGCAAATATGTTTTTTAATCCAGCCAAGGCAATAAAAATCTATCCCAAAGGTGTCAACAGTATTCACATACATCAACACTGCTGCCATTGAACTTACCAACATCCAAAATAAAATGTTGTGATTCTGTGTACAGGGTTAATAAAAGCAGAATGCAAGGATTTACAAATCTCATAGACCTGTATTTTACTCACAGTAGATGACAGAACACATATCAGATGGTGAAAGTGAGACATTTTACTATTTCGTGAGAAAAATGAACTCCTCTAGAACACCTCTCAAAAAAGTTGGGCCAGGTACAACGAAAGACTGGAAAAATAAGTGGAACTAAACAAGAAATAGCTGGAGGCGCAATTTGCTACTAAATTACACGACTGGGTATAAAAAGAGCATGTTAGAAAGGCCGAGTCAAAGATGGGCGGAGGTTCACCAATCTACAAAAAACTGCATCTAAAAATTGTTGAACAATTTCAGAAAATTGTTCCTCAATGTAAAATTGCAAAGACTTTGAATATCCCATCATCTACAGTATATAATATGATCAAAAGCGTCAGAGAATCTGGAGAAATCCATATACACAGGAGACCAGGCTGACAGTCAGTATTAGAGGCTTGTGATCTACGGGCCCTCAGGCAGCACCGACAGGTATCATTCTGTACTGGAAATCAATCACAGGCTCAGGAACACTTCCAGAAATCATTCTCTGTTAACAGTTTTCTGTTCCATTCTCAAATTCAAGCTAAAGCTATATCATACAAAGAAGAAGCCATATGTCTACGCAATCCAAAAACACTGCTGTCTTCTCTGGTCCAAAGCTCATTTAAGATGGACTAAGGAAAAACTGAAAACTGTTGTGTGGTCAGATGAATTAAATTTGAAATTCTTTTTGGAAACCACAGACACCATGACCTGCAGACTGAAGAGTAGAGGGACCACCGAACTTATCAGCGCACAGTTAAAAAGCCTGCATCTCTGATGGTATGGAGTTGCATTAGTGCCTATGGTGTGGGCAGCTCAAACATCTGGAAAGGCACTATCAATGCTGAAGAGTGTATAGAGGTTTTAGAAGAACATATGTTCCATCCAAACAACCTTTTTTTTCATGTTTCAACAGGACAATGCTAAACCACATAATGAATCCATCACAACAGCTTGGCTTCTCAGAAGAAGAGTCCTTGTGCTGAACTGGTCGCCTGCATCCAGATCTTTCACCAACAGAAAACATTTGGTGCATCATGAAATTAAAAATCCGACAAAGTAGACCCGAGACTGCTGAGCAGATAGAATCCTACATCAGACAAGAATGGGACAACATTACTCTTCCCATACTCCACCAATTGGTCTCCTCACTTCTCAGATGTTTACCGACTGTTGTTAAGAGAAGAAAGGATGCTACAAAATGGTAGATGTGGTCCTGGCCCAACAAGTTCTAAATTATCCAATTGTAAATTACCTCACTTTCAACATCTGATATGTGTTCTGTGGTCTATTGTAAGAAAAATATGGGTCTATGAGATTTGCAAATCATTGCATTCTGGTTTTAGGAGGAATTATCTCTCCTAGGGGAGAGAGCACCTTAATCAACATGAGGAGACTTATAGACCATACATGCTCCTCTGGAATTCTGGGAAGAAAGGGATGCAAATGAGCTCTTAACAAGCTCTGCCTCTAATGCCACCAGATGTAAGGTAACTATCCTACAACTCAGTGTTTGACCCTTTAAACAGGCCTTGAGACATAACTTGGAAAATAAATAAGCCAGCGTCTCATCTGCAGATAGCTGTTTCTGAGTAATTGCCCCTCATCAGAGCAGAGAGTACTGGCTTAATTGGATGAGAGGCCTAGGTCAGGATTAAGGGGGTACTATCTCTCCTTGGGGAGGGAGTGCCTTAATCGGTGTGAGGAGACTTGTAGTCCATACATGTCCCTCTGGAATTCTGGGAAGAAAGGGATGCAAGTGAGCTCTTAATAAGTACTGGTTTTATTTACATTTATTTACATATTTAGACTTTTTTGATATTGGGATTGAAGTAAAAATTCAACTAAACCTTAGTTGTTTAGTAATACAACTGCCACCTAGTACTAAAATAGTCCTATTTCAGTCCCTCCACAGTAAGGGACGATCAGGCTTCCTGATGCAGTTTTGGAAGCCAAAGCAAGAAGTGAATTCAAAAAAGAGGAGAAGTCAAATCTGCTCTTTATATTTTCTTTCCTTTTATGATCCACTCCTGATTTTAGCTTCCAAAACTGCATTGAGAAACCTGTCCACGTGGCCGTACCCTAAAAATTCCAATCCAATGTTAGACCATAAGTCAGCTATTAACAATGGTTTGTACCGGAAAAAAAGCATATTCCAGTGACCAAAGCATTATCTTAGGGTAGTGAAAATCCAATCTTTTTTCCATGACATGTAGATAACTACAAGGAAGTAAACCTGCAGAGACAAACAACTATATTACATGTCTTGTCTGATAATAACATTCCTTCCTGATAATTGGCTTTATAATTGGCACATGTAAAAGGAACCTTATGCTGGTAGTTGTATAATAAGTATTTTATGTTTTCTTTATGTTAGGTTTTTAATCCTTTCTGGACCTCTACTGTTCATGTACAGTGGGGAAAAAAGTATTTAGTCAGCCACCAATTGTGCAAGTTCTCCCACTTAAAAAGATGAGAGAGGCCTGTAATTGACATCATAGGTAGACCTCAACTATGAGAGACAAAATGAGAAAACAAATCCAGAAATCACAATGTCTGATTTTTAAAGAATTTATTTGCAAATTATGGTGGAAAAAAAGTATTTGGTCACCTACAAACAAACAAGATTTCTGTCTCTCACAGACCTGTAACTTCCTCTTTAAGAGGCTCCTCTGTCCTCCACTCATTACCTGTAGTAATGGCACCTGTTTGAACTTGTTATCAGTATAAAAGACACCTGTCCACAACCTCAAACAGTCACACTACCAAAGAGATGTCAAAGAACACCAGAAACAAAATTGTAGACCTGCATCAGGCTGGGAAGACTGAATCTGCAATAGGCAAGCAGCTTGGTGTGAAGAAATCAAATGTGGGAGCAATAATTAGAAAATAGAAGACATACAAGACCACTGATAATCTCCCTCAATCAGGGTCTCCATGCAAGATCTCACCCCGTAGGGTCAAAATGATCACAAGAACTGTAAGCAAAAATCCAAGAACCACACGGGGGGACCTTGTGAATTACCTGCAGAAAGCTGGGACCAACATAACAAAGGCTACCGTCAGTAACACACTACACCGCCAGGGACTCAGATCCTGCAGTGCCAGACGTGTCCCCCTGTTTAAGCCAGTACATATCCAGACCCGTCTGAAGTTTGCTAGAGAGCATTTGGATGTTCCAGAAGAGTATTGGGAGAATGTCATATGGTCAGATGAAACTACAGTAGAACTGTTTGGTAGAAACACCATACCTACTGTGAAGCATGGGGGTGGAATCATGCTTTTGGGACTCTTTCTATGCAAAAAGGACCAGGACGGCTGATCCGTGTACATGAAAGAATGAATGGGGCCATGTATTGTGAGATTTTGAGTGCAAACTTCCTTCCATCAGCAAGGGCATTGAAGATGAAACGTGGCTGGGTATTTCAGCATGACAATGATCCCAAGCACACCGCCAGGGCAACGAAGGAGTGGCTTTGTAAGAAGCATTTCAAGGTCCTGGAGTGGGCTATCCAGTCTCCAGATCTCAACCCCATAGAAAACCTTTGGAGGGAGTTGAAAGTCCTTGTTGCCCAGCGACAGCCCCAAAACATCACTGCTCTAGAGGAGATCTGCATGGAGGAATGAGCCAACATACCAGCAACAGTGTGTGCCAACCTTGTGAAGACTTACAGAAAACGTTTGACCTCTGTCATTGCCAACAAAGGATATATAACAAAGTATTGAGATGAACTTTTGTTATTTACCAAATACTTATTTTCCACCATAATGGATGATGTCAATTACAGGCCTCTCTCATCTTTTTAAGTGGAAGAACTTGCACAATTGGTGGCTGACTAAATACTTTTTTCCCCACTTTAAGGGCTTGTTCACACGACCGTATGTATCTTGCGGTCAGCAAAAACGGATCTGCAAAAACTACGGATGACGTCCGTGTGCATTCCATATTTTGCGGAACGGAACAGCTGGCCTCTAATAGAACAGTACTATCCTTGTCCGTAATATGGACAATAATAGGACATGTTCTATATTTTTGCGTAACGGAAATACGGACATACGGAAACGGAATGCACACGGAGTACCTTCCTTTTTTTTTTGTGGACCATTAAAATGAATGGTTCTGCATATGGTCCTCAAAAAAACGGAATGGACGCGGAAAGAGAAATACAGTCATGTGAACGAGCCCTAAGGCTGAAGTCCGGGCCATAACCACTGGGTTTCTGCTGTTTTAAACAGCAGAGGCCCTTGGCTAATTATTGCCGATCACAGACATTTTAATTATCGCCAATCGTAGACATTTAATCCCTCAGATACCATGGTCGAATGTGATGACAGCATCTGAGAGCACTAAAACTGGAAGCCACAAGCTTTTGGGCCAGGAGTGCCTTCCTCTGGCAGGCTTCGGTGTACTTGTAATAGGCCTGAGCCTGTACAAGGCTTTCAGGCCGATTACTAATATATTCCAATGCTGGACTGCAGGTGGCAGCACTGCATTGGAATATACTGAATCCTGTAATCTGTAATGGATAGATGTCCATTACAGAACACAAGTGGCAATCAAATGACTCCATGTTATAGTCACCTAGTGTGACTATAAGTTTAAAAGTTAAAAAAAAATGTAAAAAATAAAAATTCAAATCCCCCTTTCCCTAGAATAAAAAAGAAATAAATAAACAATATAGATATAACACATCAAAGGTATAACCACATCCGAAAACACCAGTACTATTAAAATCTAAAAAATATGTATCCCATATGGTTAACGGTGTAATGGGGAAAAAAACAAAAGTAGCCAATTTACCGTTTTTTCATCACTTCACCATCCCAATTAAATTGAATAAAAAGTGATTAAAAAGTCATACACACTCCTAAATGGTATAGATAAAAAAACAGACTGTCTTGCAATAAATCAGCCATCATCCAGCTCCGTAGACTATAAAAAAAAAGTTATGGGGGTCAAACTATGGCAATGAAAATAAAATTTCAGTTTTAAAACACAAGAAAAACAATATAATTGTGGTATCTCCATAATTGTACTGACCCTGAAAATAAAAGTAACAGGTCTATTTTACCGCATAGGGAACGCTGTAAAAACAAAACCCATAAAACTGTGGCCGAATTGTGCTCTGTTTCCAGCTCCCCACTACATTGTATGCAATATAACATTTGCCATTAGAAAGTACAACTTGTCTTATAAAACACAAGTCCTCATATAGCTTTGTGAATGGAAAAATAAAAAAGGTATAGCCCTGGAAAGGTAGGGAGTGAAAAAACGAAAATGCAAAACGCCCCCTGGTGGACATATTGTGGAAAGTCTGGAGCTATTGTACTGTGCACAGTTTTTCATTTTTACACACCCAAGTGACTTTTCAGTTCCTTGCACATTGTTTTTCTATTTCCATAGCCGTATCAACTGACACGGTGAGCTACTACATTATCCACAGCAGGGGCGTTGCTAGGGTAAAACATTTGGGGCCTGGGCCCCTGATGTTTTCTCCCAGGCCCCGAATGTCTTGCCTGTTAGACAGACACAATTGTATTGCTGTCCTCAGAACAGCAGTACAATTGAATCTAATGCAATGCAAAATATGTAGGACCTGTGATCACATCTCAGGTCATGTGATGAGTGCATCCAATCCTGCACTGGTCACATGACTGTGACATCATCGCAGGTCCTTTTCAACCCGTCTTCTAAACTGAAGAGGAGAATTGTGGGGAAGAAGCTGCAGTGAGCTCGGCTACATCAGAAGAGGTAAGTGAAGGGAGAAGCAGAGGGATGCTGGGAGTTGTGGTTATTTAACTGGGACTGTATGTTAGGGCAGAAGGGAGGGATGTTATCATGGGACTGTGTGTTGGAGGTGACTTGGGCAGGGTTCTGTTATTTACATAGGACTGTGGCGTGGAGTGATGTTATTTACATGGGACTGTATGTTGGAGGTGGCTGAGGGCAGGTTTATGTTATTTACATGGGACTGAGGGGTGGAATAATGTTATTTACATGGGACTGCATGTTGGAGGTGGCTGTGGGAAGGAAGTGGTGTTATTTACATGGGACTGTATGTTGAAGGCGGCTGTCGGAGGGAGTGATAATATTTACATAGAACTGTATATTGACGGCTATGGGTAGGAATGATGTTATTTACATGGGACTGTATTTGGAGGGGGCTGTAGATAGAGAGGGGTGTTATTAACATGGGACTGTATATTGGAGGGGGCTGGAGAGATGTGATGTTATTTACACAGGACTCTAGTGCGGAGGGAGGGAAATAGCTTTATTTACATGGGACTGTATGGTGGAGAGGCTCAGGAATTATAATTTCTGAGGACACTAAAGGGAGGAATATAACTACAGCGGGCACTTCAGGGTGAGCATTATAACAGTAGTGGGAGCGATATAAATACTGAGAGCACTGTAGGGGTATTATAAATCCAGGGGACATTAGGCATTCTTATTACTACTGGGGGCTTTATAGGAGAGACTTATAGATCCGCCTTATTTCTACTAAGAGCACTATGGGGTGGGCCTATTACCACTGAGGGGTCTATAGAAAGCTTGATTACCACTGGGGGAACAATAGGGGGCCTTATTACTACTGGGAGCTCTGTGAGGGCATTATTAATACTGGAGGACTCTTCTTCTAATGGAGGCACTCGTGGGGAGCATTATCAGTGCTGGGGTCACTGTAGGGTGCAGTGTTACTAATGAGGGAATTGCTATTGGTAGGACTATTACTATGGGGGGGAACTATTATTTCTCCAGGATAGTATTTGGAGGTTTTAGGGGGCACAGCGAGCAGCAGGATAAGGCTGTGGGGACTCCAGGTTGGGGGATGATGATAGAAATGTGAGGAAGATAAGATGTCTGTGTGTCACACTCTGCAGAGACAAGGAGTGGCTGAGAGAAGTTGTCCGGACTGAATGGAGAAGATGATGACAGAGAAGATCTACATCAGAGGAGACGTCACCTGGGAGGCCCTGGATGTGAGGTATGTGCTGCTGTATAGCAGGGTTGGGGCGAGGGTCTACATAGAGAATTGGGCCATATTCATTGGGGCTTGGGCCCCGGATCTTTTGAGACCCTAGCAACGCCCCTGATCCACAGTGATCGATAGTTATGTAAAGAAAGAAGGTAAATCCTGCAAGTCTCATTGGTGACAGTGTGGTGGAGAACAGGGTCAGCTCCCTGGAAGTGTGCACAGGGTCCTCACGTACCTGTATACCCCCCATGTTAATTAATACAGCTCCGGCCTATAGACTGACATGGTCAGGGGCGTAACTACCATAGCGACAGACCATAAGACTGCTATGGGGCCCAGGGCAAGTGGGGGCCCAGTCTTAGTTGGGAATATCTCCTCTTCTACTGGAGGTGAAAACTTGGTCAGGACTCTACCTTCTAAAGGTACAACTTTTAGCAAATGAGGCAGTGGGAAAATGGCCCAAGGGTCGCTGAAAGGGGTTTAGGCCGAAACCCTTCTGTCCTGTGTGGGGGGCCTGGTTTGATCCTTGCCATGGGGCCCTTACTGCTCTATGTACGCCACTGGACATGGTGTATATTATAAATCCCCATTCTAATGTTATCATGTCAGCATCATGGCATTATCCCTCCCCGATTACACAAGTACAATTCTTCTGTCCATCCATAGACAAAAGGGCCGCCTAGTGTTAAAAAATAATAATTTCAAAGCCCGGTCATTATGTACATGTGATTGTGAATGTTGGGCACTGGGGGGCGCTGGTGTACAGCTGTAACAGGACAGTGCACTCCGCTGTAAATGTCAGTTTTCCATTGCATACTGCTGCCTCTACTAGTGCCACTGGCGGTATTATTGGTGTGCAACAGGGGCGTAGCTATAGGGGAAGCAGGGGAAGCGGCTGCTTTGGGGCCCAGACCCCCAAGGGGCCCCCTCAGGAGGAAGACTAAAAGATTTTATTGTTAGGGCCACCTCAACTGTCATGCCTTGTCTGAGAACTCAATCTTGACCAACCACAGGAGTGGGGGTTGCGAAGAAGTTGCTGGGGGGGCGCGCCCATTCAAAAATTTGCTGTGGGGCCTAGTCAGTTGTAGTTACGCCACTGGTGTGCAGCATGCGGGGTGGGTAAATGAGTGAGTGAGTGGAATAAAAGGGTTAGTGGGAATCTATCAGCCGGGCGTCTACATTTATCTTTAGTACATGTCTTTCTACTTGTTTTTGTTATGTTATGTACAGGCAATTCAACAGAGCTGAAAAGCCGAGCGATATCATTGCAAGACTCTGTAAGGTATGGCTGGACCCAATGGTGGATTGCATATGTTGCCCCTCCTTCTGTCATTTTAGACCCCCCCCCCCAGTCCGCCCCTGTCCAAACCCCCAAAATAGATGGTCCTGCCACTCCAAAGCTGTGCTGCCCTCAGCAGGAGACAAAGTAGAATATGCCAGCACCCTGTGTCTAGAGTTGCCACCCAGCTGGTAAACCATCAGTCTAATTTGTATTTACATCATGAGGTATGTGCTGATAAAAATTTATCATGGGCAGGATTAATTGCCAAAATTTTATAGTGTCATATATTTCTACTGCAATGGGGCAATATATTGTGTGGGGGGCAAATAATGGGGCATTATACTGTGTGTGGAGGCACATAAGGAGGCAACATATTGTCTAGAGACACCTAAGGTGGTATGATAATGTGTGGGGTCATCATAGCGTGTGAGGAGATAAAAGGAGTCATTATATTGTTCGGGGGCATCATACTGTTCGGGGGCACATAAAGAAGAACATAAGTAGGCATTATACTATGTGAAGACACACATGGGGGCATTATACTATGTGTAGGCACATAATGGAGCATTATAATATGTGGAGGCCTATCAGTGGACGTTATACTATGTGGAGACACATAAGAGGGCATTATACTATGTGGAGGTAAATAAGGGGGCATTATACTATGGAGAGGCACATAAGGGGCATTATACTATGTGGAGACACCTAAGGGGACATTATACTATGTGGAGGCACTTAAGAGGGCATTATAATATGTGGAAGACCATAAGTAGGCATTATACTGCCTGGGGGACATAATGGAGCATTATACTATGTGGAGGCCTATCAGTGGACGTTATACTATGCAGAGACACATAAAGGGGCATTATACTATGTGGAGTTACCTAAGGGGGCATTATACTATGTGGAGGTACCTAAGGGGACATTATACTATGTGGAGGTAAATGAGGGGGTATTATACTATGTGGAGGCACATAAGGGGACATTATACTATGTGGAGGCACATAAGGGGACATTATACTATGTGGAGGCCTATCAGTGGACGTTATACTATGTAGAGACACATAAGGGGACATTATACTATGTGGAGGTACCTAAGTGGGCATTATACTGTCTGAGGGCACATAAGTAGGCATTGTACTATGTGGAGGCACATAAGGGGGCATTATACTGTCTGGGGCCATGAGGGGCATTACATGAGAGGCCAAGGAGACACATACTGTGGCATTATGCTGCCTGGGGCACATAATGGAGCATTGTACTATGTGGAGGCCTATCAGTGGACGTTATACTATGTGGAGGTACCAAAGGGGGCATTATACTATGTGGAGGCACATAAGTGGTCATTATACTATGTTTAGGTACATAAGGCGACATTATACTATGTGGAGGCCTATCAGTGGACGTTATACTATGTAGAGACACATAAGGGGGCATTATACTATGTGGAGGTACCTAAGTGGTCATTATACTATGTTTAGGCACATAAGGGGGCATTATACTGTCTGAGGGCACATAAGGAGGCATTATACTATGTGGAGGCACATAAGGGGGCATTATACTGTCTGGGGGCACATGAGGGGGCATTATACTATGTAGAGGCACATAAGTGTTCATTATACTATGTTTAGGCACATAAGGGGACATTATACTATGTGGAGGCACATAAGGGGACATTATACAGTCATGGCCAAAAGTTATGAGAATGACACAAATATTCTATTTTCACATGATCTGCTGCCCTCTGGTTTTTATGTGTGTTTGTCAGATGTTTTTATCACATACAGAAATATAATTGCAATCATATTATGAGTAACAAAAGCTTATATTGACAGTTAGAATGAGTTAATGCAGCAAGTCAATATTTGCAGTGTTGACCCTTCTTCTTCAGGACCTCTGCAATTCTCCCTGGCATGCTCTCAATCAACTTCTGGACCAAATCCTGACTGATAGCAGTCCATTCTTGCACAATCAATGCTTGCATTTTGTCAGAATTTGTAGGTTTTTGTTTGTCCACCCGTCTCTTCATGATTGACCACAAGTTCTCAATGGGATTAAGATCTGGGGAGTTTCCAGGCCATGGACCCAAAATCTCTATGTTTTGTTCCCTGAGCCATTTAGTTATCACCTTTGCTTTATGGCAAGGTGCTCCATCATGCTGGAAAAGGCATTGTTGATCGCCAAACTGCTCTTGGACGGTTGGGAGAAGTTGCTCTCGGAGGACATTCTGGTACCATTCTTTATTCATGGCTGTGTTTTTAGGCAAGACTGTGAGAGAGCCGATTCCCTTGGCTGAGAAGCAACCCCACACATGAATGGTTTCAGGATGCTTTACAGTTGGCATGAGACAAGACTGGTGGTAGCGCTCACCTCGTCTTCTCCGAATAAGCTGTTTTCCAGATGTCCCAAACAGAGGGAAAAGGGGATTCATCAGAGAAAATGACTTTACCCCAGTCCTCAGCAGTCCACTCCCTGTACCTTTTGCAGAATATCAGTCTGTCCCTGATGTTTTTTCTGGAGAGAAGTGGCTTCTTTGCTGCCCTCCTTGAGACCAGGCCTTGCTCCAAGAGTCTCCGCCTCACAGTGCGTGCAGATGCACTCACACCTGCCTGCTGCCATTCCTGAGCAAGCTCTGCACTGCTGGTAGCCCGATCCCGCAGCTGAAACACTTTTAAGAGACGGTCCTGGCGCTTGCTGGTCTTTCTTGGGCACCCTGGAGCCTTTTTAGCAACAATGGAACCTCTTTCCTTGAAGTTCTTGATGATGCGATAGATTGTTGACTGAGGTGCAATCTTTTTAGCTGCGATACTCTTCCCTGTTAGGCCATTTTTGTGCAGTGCAATGATGACTGCATGTGTTTCTTTAGAGATAACCATGGTTAACAGAAGAGAAACAATGATGCCAAGCACCAGCCTCCTTTTAAAGTGTCCAGTGGTGTCATTCTTACTTAATCATGACAGATTGATCTCCAGCCCTGTCCTCATCAACACCCACACCTGTGTTAATGGAGCAATCACTGAAACGATGTTAGCTGGTCCTTTTAAGGCAGGGCTGCAATGATGTTGAAATGTGTTTTGGGGGATAAAGTTCATTTTCTAGGCAAATATTGACTTTGCAAGTAATTGCTGTTAAGCTGATCACTCTTTATAACATTCTGGAGTATATGCAAATTGCCATTATAAAAACTGAAGCAGTAGACTTTGTATAAATTATTATTTGTATCATTCTCAAAACTTTTGGCCATGACTGTACTATGTGGTGGCACATAAGGGGACATTATACTATGTGGAGGCACATAAGGGGACATTATACTATGTGCAGGCACATAAGGGGACATTATATTATGTGGAGGCACATAAGGGGACATTATACTATGTGGAGGCACATAAGGGGACATTATACTATGTGAAGGCACATAAGGGGACATTATACTATGTGGAGGCACATAAGGGGACATTATACTATGTGGAGGCACATAAGGGGGCATTATACTATGAGGAGACACATAAGGGGGCATTCTACTATGTGTAGGCACATAAGGGGACATTATACTATGTGGAGGCACATAAGTGGGCATTATACTATGTGGAGGTTCATAAGGGGGCATTATACTTTATTGGGGCACATAAGTGGGCATTATACTATGTGTAGGCACATAAGTGGGCATTATACTATGTGGAGGCACATAAGGGGGCATTATACTATGTGGAGGCACATAAGGGGGCATTATACTATGTGGAGGCACATAAGGGGGCATTATACTATGTGGAGGCACATAATGGGGCATTATACTATGTGGAGCCACATAAGGGGGCATTATACTTTATTGGGGCACAGAGTATAATGTAAAAGCATATGACATATAGCATAAAATAAAATACATTTTATTTTAAAAATGACAGGAAATTTTTTAGTGTCAGATAACAGCAATAAGATGACAAACAAGTAAATCGTTTATGTGAGCAGAAAAATATCAACTGGGATCTATAAGTGACATAACGTAAAGTGTATGTGGGATGATTGACCAAATTAACAATCATTCATCCCTCATACGTCTTTAAATGAGTAACAATTAACACCTGGAAACGTGTGGAGACAGAAATAAAGAAAAACACATTTAGGCCTAAATTCATTATCACACACAGATACTTTTGTGCACTACCCTGTGTATTGGTGTAGTAATAGCATATACAGTCATGGCCAAAAGTTTTGAGAATGACACAAATATTCTATTTTCACATGATCTGCTGCCCTCTGGTTTTTATGTGTGTTTGTCAGATGTTTTTATCACATAGAGAAATATAATTGCAATCATATTATGAGTAACAAAAGCTTATATTGACAGTTAGAATGAGTTAATGCAGCAAGTCAATATTTGCAGTGTTGACCCTTCTTCTTCAGGACCTCTGCAATTCTCCCTGGCATGCTTTCAATCAACTTCTGGACCAAATCCTGACTGATAGCAGTCCATTCTTGCACAATCAATGCTTGCATTTTGTCAGAATTTGTAGGTTTTGTTTGTCCACCCGTCTCTTGATGATTGACCACAAGTTCTCAATGGGATTAAGATCTGGGGAGTTTCCAGGCCATGGACCCAAAATCTCTATGTTTTGTTCCCTGAGCCATTTAGTTATCACCTTTGCTTTATGGCAAGGTGCTCCATCATGCTGGAAAAGGCATTGTTGATAGCCAAACTGCTCTTGGACGGTTGGGAGAAGTTGCTCTCGGAGGACATTCTGGTACCATTCTTTATTCATGGCTGTGTTTTTAGGCAAGATTGTGAGAGAGCCGATTCCCTTGGCTGAGAAGCAACTCCACACATGAATGGTTTCAGGATGCTTTACAGTTGGCATGAGACAAGACTGGTGGTAGCGCTCACCTCGTCTTCTCCGAATAAGCTGTTTTCCAGATGTCCCAAACAATCGAAAAGGGGATTCATCAGAGAAAATAACTTTACCCCAGTCCTCAGCAGTCCACTCCCTGTACCTTTTGCAGAATATCAGTCTGTTCCTGATGTTTTTTCTGGAGAGAAGTGGCTTCTTTGCTGCCCTCCTTGAGACCAGGCCTTGCTCCAAGAGTCTCCGCCTCACAGTGCGTGCAGATGCACTCACACCTGCCTGCTGCCATTCCTAAGCAAGCTCTGCACTGCTGGTAGCCCGATCCCGCAGCTGAAACACTTTTAAGAGACGGTCCTGGCGCTTGCTGGTCTTTCTTGGGCGCCCTGGAGCCTTTTTGGCAACAATGGAACCTCTCTCCTTGAAGTTCTTGATGATGCGATAGATTGTTGACTGAGGTGCAATCTTTCTAGCTGCGATACTCTTCCCTGTCCGTTTTTGTGCAATGATGATTGCACGTGTTTCTTTAGAGTTAACCATGGTTAACAGAAGAGAAACAATGATGCCAAGCACCAGCCTCCTTTTAAAGTGTCCAGTGGTGTCATTCTTACTTAATCATGACAGATTGATCTCCAGCCCTGTCCTCATCAACACCCACATCTGTGTTAATGGAGCAATCACTGAAACGATGTTAGCTGGTCCTTTTAAGGCAGGGCTGCAATGATGTTGAAATGTGTTTTGGGGGATAAAGTTCATTTTCTAGGCAAATATTGACTTTGCAAGTAATTGCTGTTAAGCTGATCACTCTTTATAACATTCTGGAGTATATGAAAATTGCCATTTTAAAACCTGAAACAGTAGACTTTGTAGAAATTATTATTTGTATCATTCTCAAAACTTTTGGCCATGACTGTACTATGTGGTGGCACATAAGGGGACATTATACTATGTGGAGGCACATAAGGGGACATTATACTATGTGGAGGCACATAAGGGGACATTATACTATGTGGAGGCACATAAGGGGGCATTATACTATGTGGAGGCACATAAGGAGGCATTGTACTATGTGGAGGTACATAAGGAGGCATTATACTATGTGGAGGCACATAAGGGGGCATTATACTATGTGGAGGCACATAAGGGGGCATTATACTTTATTGGGGCACAGAGTATAATGTAAAAGCATATGACATATAGCATAAAATAAAATGCATTTTATTTTAAAAATGACAGGAAATTTTTTAGTGTCAGATAACAGCAATAAGATGACAAACAAGTAAATCGTTTATGTGAGCAGAAAAATATCAACTGGGATCTAAAAGTGACATAACGTAAAGTGTATGTGGGATGATTGACCAAATTAACAATCATTCATCCCTCATACGTCTTTAAATGAGTAACAATTAACACCTGGAAACGTGTGGAGACAGAAATAAAGAAAAACACATTTAGGCCTAAATTCATTATCACACACAGATACTTTTGTGCACTACCCTGTGTATTGGTGTAGTAATAGCATATATAGTCATGGCCAAAAGTTTTGAGAATGACACAAATATTATATTTTCACATGATCTGCTGCCCTCTGGTTTTTATGTGTGTTTGTCAGATTTTTTTATCACATACAGAAATATAATTGCAATCATATTATGAGTAACAAAAGCTTATATTAACAGTTAGAATTAGTTAATGCAGCAAGTCAATATTTGCAGTGTTGACCCTTCTTCTTCAGGACCTCTGCAATTCTGCCGGGCATGCTCTCAATCAACTTCTGGACCAAATCCTGACTGATAGCAGTCCATTCTTGCACAATCAATGCTTGCATTTTGTCAGAATTTGTAGGTTTTGTTTGTCCACCCGTCTCTTGATGATTGACCACAAGTTCTCAATGGGATTAAGATCTGGGGAGTTTCCAGGGCATGGACCCAAAATCTCTATGTTTTGTTCCCTGAGCCATTTAGTTATCACCTTTGCTTTATGGCAAGGTGCTCCATCATGCTGGAAAAGGCATTGTTGATAGCCAAACTGCTCTTGGACGGTTGGGAGAAGTTGCTCTCGGAGGACATTCTGGTACCATTCTTTATTCATGGCTGTGTTTTTAGGCAAGACTGAGAGAGAGCCGATTCCCTTGGCTGAGAAGCAACTCCACACATGAATGGTTTCAGGATGCTTTACAGTTGGCATGAGACAAGACTGGTGGTAGCGCTCACCTCGTCTTCTCCGAATAAGCTGTTTTCCAGATGTCCCAAACAATCGAAAAGGGGATTCATCAGAGAAAATAACTTTACCCCAGTCCTCAGCAGTCCACTCCCTGTACCTTTTGCAGAATATCAGTCTGTTCCTGATGTTTTTTCTGGAGAGAAGTGGCTTCTTTGCTGCCCTCCTTGAGACCAGGCCTTGCTCCAAGAGTCTCCGCCTCACAGTGCATGCAGATGCACTCACA
The DNA here is from genome assembly GCA_900303285.1 of Rhinella marina. Lineage (NCBI taxonomy): Eukaryota > Metazoa > Chordata > Amphibia > Anura > Bufonidae > Rhinella > Rhinella marina. The sequence continues at coordinate 1,618 of ONZH01023116.1, read as the reverse complement.
CCTGCCTGCTGCCATTCCTGAGCAAGCTCTGCACTGCTGGTAGCCCGATCCCGCAGCTGAAACACTTTTAAGAGACGGTCCTGGCGCTTGCTGGTCTTTCTTGGGCGCCCTGGAGCCTTTTTGGCAACAATGGAACCTCTCTCCTTGAAGTTCTTGATGATGCGATAGATTGTTGACTGAGGTGCAATCTTTCTAGCTGCGATACTCTTCCCTGTCCGTTTTTGTGCAATGATGATTGCACGTGTTTCTTTAGAGTTAACCATGGTTAACAGAAGAGAAACAATGATGCCAAGCACCAGCCTCCTTTTAAAGTGTCCAGTGGTGTCATTCTTACTTAATCATGACAGATTGATCTCCAGCCCTGTCCTCATCAACACCCACACCTGTGTTAATGGAGCAATCACTGAAACGATGTTAGCTGGTCCTTTTAAGGCAGGGCTGCAATGATGTTGAAATGTGTTTTGGGGGATAAAGTGCATTTTCTAGGCAAATATTGACTTTGCAAGTAATTGCTGTTAAGCTGATCACTCTTTTAACATTCTGGAGTATATGCAAATTGCCATTATAAAAACTGAAGCAGTAGACTTTGTAAAAATTAATATTTGTATCATTCTCAAAACTTTTGGCCATGACTGTATATCCTGGTTTCATTAAATTGAACAATCCCCCAAAAAATAAATTCCAACTGTGTGGATATACAATAAACAGAAACAGACGATTCAGGCCTGACGCTCAAATTCATGTTAACACTCACAGGTAAAGTGCTGCCCTAGCCTGTTTATTAGTTGCTGATCACCTATATGCTGCTTTCATTAAAATAAACAATTCTCCCAAAAAATAAAATTTCAACCATATGGATATAAAATAAATGAAAATGGATGATTAAGGGACAGGCCTCAAGCTCAATTGATGTTACTATTCACAGGTAAATTGCTGCCCTAGTCTGTGTATTGTTGTAGTACTCATATATATATATGCTGGTTAATTTGTTAAACCGTTAAATTGAACAATCCCCCCAAAAATGTATTTCCAACCGTGTGGATATAGAATAAACAGAAACAGACGATTAAGGCCTTATGCTTAATTTCTCATTATCACTCACAGGAAAGTAGGTGCCCTAGCTTGTGTATTGCTGTACTAATAACCTTTATTCTGGTTTAATTAAATTGAACACACCCCAAAAAATTAAATTCCAAATGTATGGAAATGTAATTCACAGAAACGGACGATTGAGGCCTGGAGCTCAATTTCTCTTTATCACTCACAGGAAAGTAGGAGCCCTAGCCTGTGTATTGCTGTACTGATCACCGATATGCTGGTTTAATTAAATTCAATAACCCGCCTCAAAAAAAATTGGAACTGAATTGTGTGTGTGGACATAATAAATGAATTTAGCCCTAATATTTCGTTCTCAATCACTGATTTAAACATTTTTAAAAAAAAAAAAAACCTCAGGGTGATGTGAGAACCCTTCTTCCTCCCTAGTGCTTTTTTCTGCTACGCTCCATTTTATTGAATTCATCCAAAACTAACCTGAAAATATTCAGGTTTGTCTGCCTTCCAAAAAATAGCAAAGTTCGGACAGAACCTGGTTCAGTCCGTTTAGCCATCCTTACAC
>ONZH01023115.1:0-35862 GCA_900303285.1 Rhinella marina | reverse complement strand
GCCTCGTTAGCGCAGCAGGTAGCGCGTCAGTCTCATAATCTGAAGGTCGTGAGTTCGATCCTCACACGGGGCACTTTTCTAGCTAGGGTTATGTTCCCCTCCTCCCCTCAACGCCACGATTCAGTCGCTACTGGCGGCTTTTGCTTTCAAAAATAAAGAGATCCAAAGCATTGACCGGACGAAGGCTGGTTGACCGCTTCGACTTTTGGAGTCAATAGGGAGAGTTGGGAATGATTGGGTATGGAATGAAAATGGCATCTGCTGGCAAAAGAACGAAGAAATCGCTAAAAGTCTTCACGTTCCGTATTTTTGGCCACAATGTGCTACTTCAATCCATACCGCTTAACTCTGCCGCCGAGGTGTCGCCCTTTCCGTCTGGGGGCAAGTGTTAAAAAGGCTTATTCCCATACCAAAAGTCAAAGCTGGACTGCATAGGAAACAGAGGACTCATCAGCACTAGACTACATGTTAATCGCTCTACTCCTTCGCTTACAACACGTTGAAAAACAAGAAAACCAAAAAAGATTGAGGCTTTCTAGTGAAACAGGAGGAGGGCTTGTTGACTAGCTTAAATGTTGCACTTAGAAGGCATGGTTGGGAATGATTTCAGGGAGGATGGAAACATGGGAGCTTGTGCAAAAAGGAGGAATGAAAAGCGATGAGCGTTTAGACATTTAAGCTGCAATGGGAAACTTCAATGGGGGATGGCTTAACTCTGCATTCGGTCGATGTCGGGGCCAATTGAAAAAGCAAGCATTCCCATACCGGGAGTCGAACCCGGGCCGCCTGGGTGAAAACCAGGAATCCTAACCGCTAGACCATATGGGAAACGTGGCACAAAGCGTTCTGTGGCGAAAAGAAAAAAAAACAAACACAATCACTGTTTGAAGAATCATTCTTACACGTGCGACAGCCGACGCAAAGCAGTTGCCTCGTTAGCGCAGCAGGTAGCGCGTCAGTCTCATAATCTGAAGGTCGTGAGTTCGATCCTCACACGGGGCACTTTTCTAGCTAGGGTTATGTTCCCCTCCTCCCCTCAACGCCACGATTCAGTCGCTACTGGCGGCTTTTGCTTTCAAAAATAAAGAGATCCAAAGCATTGACCGGACGAAGGCTGGTTGACCGCTTCGACTTTTGGAGTCAATAGGGAGAGTTGGGAATGATTGGAGGTATGGAATGAAAATGGCATCTGCTGGCAAAAGAACGAAGAAATCGCTAAAAGTCTTCACGTTCCGTATTTTTGGCCACAATGTGCTACTTCAATCCATACCGCTTAACTCTGCCGCCGAGGTGTCGCCCTTTCCGTCTGGGGGCAAGTGTTAAAAAGGCTTATTCCCATACCAAAAGTCAAAGCTGGACTGCATAGGAAACAGAGGACTCATCAGCACTAGACTACATGTTAATCGCTCTACTCCTTCGCTTACAACACGTTGAAAAACAAGAAAACCAAAAAAGATTGAGGCTTTCTAGTGAAACAGGAGGAGGGCTTGTTGACTAGCTTAAATGTTGCACTTAGAAGGCATGGTTGGGAATGATTTCAGGGAGGATGGAAACATGGGAGCTTGTGCAAAAAGGAGGAATGAAAAGCGATGAGCGTTTAGACATTTAAGCTGCAATGGGAAACTTCAATGGGGATGGCTTAACTCTGCATTCGGTCGATGTCGGGGCCAATTGAAAAAGCAAGCATTCCCATACCGGGAGTCGAACCCGGGCCGCCTGGGTGAAAACCAGGAATCCTAACCGCTAGACCAAAGCGTTCTGCGGCGAAAAGAAAAAAAAACAAACACAATCACTGTTTGAAGAATCATTCTTACACGTGCGACAGCCGACGCAAAGCAGTTGCCTCGTTAGCGCAGCAGGTAGCGCGTCAGTCTCATAATCTGAAGGTCGTGAGTTCGATCCTCACACGGGGCACTTTTCTAGCTAGGGTTATGTTCCCCTCCTCCCCTCAACGCCACGATTCAGTCGCTACTGGCGGCTTTTGCTTTCAAAAATAAAGAGATCCAAAGCATTGACCGGACGAAGGCTGGTTGACCGCTTCGACTTTTGGAGTCAATAGGGAGAGTTGGGAATGATTGGAGGTATGGAATGAAAATGGCATCTGCTGGCAAAAGAACGAAGAAATCGCTAAAAGTCTTCACGTTCCGTATTTTTGGCCACAATGTGCTACTTCAATCCATACCGCTTAACTCTGCCGCCGAGGTGTCGCCCTTTCCGTCTGGGGGCAAGTGTTAAAAAGGCTTATTCCCATACCAAAAGTCAAAGCTGGACTGCATAGGAAACAGAGGACTCATCAGCACTAGACTACATGTTAATCGCTCTACTCCTTCGCTTACAACACGTTGAAAAACAAGAAAACCAAAAAAGATTGAGGCTTTCTAGTGAAACAGGAGGAGGGCTTGTTGACTAGCTTAAATGTTGCACTTAGAAGGCATGGTTGGGAATGATTTCAGGGAGGATGGAAACATGGGAGCTTGTGCAAAAAGGAGGAATGAAAAGCGATGAGCGTTTAGACATTTAAGCTGCAATGGGAAACTTCAATGGGGATGGCTTAACTCTGCATTCGGTCGATGTCGGGGCCAATTGAAAAAGCAAGCATTCCCATACCGGGAGTCGAACCCGGGCCGCCTGGGTGAAAACCAGGAATCCTAACCGCTAGACCATATGGGAAACGTGGCACAAAGCGTTCTGTGGCGAAAAGAAAAAAAAACAAACACAATCACTGTTTGAAGAATCATTCTTACACGTGCGACAGCCGACGCAAAGCAGTTGCCTCGTTAGCGCAGCAGGTAGCGCGTCAGTCTCATAATCTGAAGGTCGTGAGTTCGATCCTCACACGGGGCACTTTTCTAGCTAGGGTTATGTTCCCCTCCTCCCCTCAACGCCACGATTCAGTCGCTACTGGCGGCTTTTGCTTTCAAAAATAAAGAGATCCAAAGCATTGACCGGACGAAGGCTGGTTGACCGCTTCGACTTTTGGAGTCAATAGGGAGAGTTGGGAATGATTGGAGGTATGGAATGAAAATGGCATCTGCTGGCAAAAGAACGAACTGCATAGGAAACAGAGGACTCATCAGCACTAGACTACATGTTAATCGCTCTACTCCTTCGCTTACAACACGTTGAAAAACAAGAAAACCAAAAAAGATTGAGGCTTTCTAGTGAAACAGGAGGAGGGCTTGTTGACTAGCTTAAATGTTGCACTTAGAAGGCATGGTTGGGAATGATTTCAGGGAGGATGGAAACATGGGAGCTTGTGCAAAAAGGAGGAATGAAAAGCGATGAGCGTTTAGACATTTAAGCTGCAATGGGAGACTTCACTGGGGATGGCTTAACTCTGCATTCGTTCGATGTCGGTGCCAATTGAAAAAGCAAGCATTCCCATGCTGAGCCGCGGAACGGAAGTGCGAATGCGGACGGCACAAAGTGCCAAAAAAAAATAAAATATTTTGTGTCCCCATTGAAATGAATGGATCCACATCCTAACCGCATAATTGTCCGCAAATGCGGAAACGGATGCAGGTAAAAAAAACGGTCATGTGATTGGGGCCTTAATCGCTCTACTCCTTCGCTTACAACAAGTTAAAAAAAAGAAAACAAAAAAAGATTGAGGCTTTCTAGTGAAACAGGAGGAGGGGTTGTTGACTAGCTGAAATGTTGCAGTTAGAAGGCATGGTTGGGAATGATTTCAGGGAGGATGTAAACATGGGAGCTTGTGCAATCTATAAAATTATTTTGGCAGTCATACAAATAAAAATGTTAGAGACACTAAACCACCATGTGCACAAAATCACAAAAAATTGCATGGACATTCAGGCCTTTTTTAGGCTTGGCCAGGAAAGGGTTAAAAAGAAAATCCTATAAAACATGAAATAGTTTCAAAAGATTTTGGGGGTCATTTATTATTAGATATATACCAAGTGTAGCCGTATATCTGAAGCAGATTCAGGCGTAAAGCAGTTACAGGCTCTATAGTCAGACATGATGGGGATATGTCAGTGCATTGCAGGGGCAATTATCCATTACTCATAACCATATTTTCTCTTCAATTCCAGACTCTGATTCTCAAGAGGGGTCACCTAATCTCCAACCAGTACACTGGGTTGTGCTGAAAACACACATCCGGAAAAGCTTGTAGCCAAAGTTTTAAGGACCCTATCAAAAACAGCTAACTATGCCCACAAGTGTTAAAGGGGTTGTCCAAAATTTTTTAACTGATGACAAGTGTTGAGCGAATCAAACCTGACGAAGTGGAATTCTATCCGAATTTCAGGTAATTTGATAAATTCCATTGGCTGCAAAGCCAAATTTCCTTCATCATACCTCCTCCATTTGCTTGCAACGGGCTGGCCAGGGTGATATGTCTGATTGTTTTTCCTGTCTGATGTCATTGCATTGATGATAGGGCTATCATAAAAATCAGGCTAGACTTAGAGCAGGCTAAACAAGCCCGGGAACAGTTCCAGAAGGCCAGCTCCGAACGTGACTGGTCTGACTGGATTGGCTGGCTTGACTCTGTCAATTGTCTCAACGGCATTGAGGGGGGGGGGTGTACTGATATTCTGCAGGTAGCTTTACATGTCCTGTTGTAGGATGTCTTGGTGTCTTGTGGGATCACATGTGACCCCAATGTAGTTAAAATTGCTGGTAAAGTACACTAATCTCTTGCTTCTATTTAACCAGATAGAAAAGGCAGATACTAGTAACTAGACTAGTAACCTTAGAGAACTAGATGAACCTCACTATGTGGACCTCAGGAAATTCCACCTGAAAGTATGTGCTCCATTATAGAGGCTCCCAGGGCAAGAGATAGCTACAGATATGCTACAGTGCTATAGTACCCTTAGGCCCCGCTGGTTACTCCTGTTATAAGGAGGGACCAATAGGTGTCATTCTTGTGCTCTTTGGATGCTTTGAAAATGAAACACAATGTGGGAAATTATATAGAAAAATTGATTATTGCTCCATATAAGGTTCCATTTGTATAAGTGTTGAACAAAGATGGCACCCGCCGGCAGTGACTGGGATTGGGTAATAGCTACATTCAACTGATCCTGGCAAAAGTGTGGTTATTGCACCACAATTTTAACCATAAGCCAACTTGGCCACTAATTACCACTTTGTACTTTTGCCATTTCCCAATGCTCATTGAAATTTAAAGGGGTTGTCCAGGTTCAGAGCACTGCCCTAGCCTCTGCCCGGCAGTGTGTGTTTGTAAATAAAAGAGCCCTTGCCCTGCGCGATGTAGCGCAGGGCAAGGGAGCGCATCGGAGCATGAAATGCTCTTATGCTGTTGTCAGGCAGGCTGCCTGGGTGAAGTCCTGGGTATGTCCGAGTTCAGTTCTGAACCCAGACAACCCCTTTAACTTTCATTATATCTTCTAAAGTAAACATGGAAGTGAATTAAAAACTCAGTGGGGGAAATTTATCAAAAAAGATGTAAAAGAAAACTGGCTTAGTTACCCATAGCAACCAATAAGATTCCTCCTTTCATTTTTCAGAGTTCCTTTGGACAATGAAAGGTGGAGTCTTATTGGTTGCTATGGGCAACTAAGCCAGTTCTACTTTACATCAGTTTGATAAATCTCTCTGTGTGTCTATAGCTATACCACTAGTAGTGTTTTTTTTTCACCTTATATACTACTAGAAAAATTAAGTGGTGCTGCCTGAGTACGAAGTGTTGTTCCATTTGTCTGTCTATCGGATTTGTTCCAAGGCTGCCCAGGAGGCGAAACCATGCCCTCGTTTTTTTCTTTTTACAGGGAAATCGCTAGTAGCCTTATATACCACAGCAGTTACACACTGTTTATTTTATTTTTAACTGTACCCCATAACAGTGACCTCTACAGCGCCCCGCCATTTTAACTGTGACCTCCACACTCCACAGCGCCCCGCCCTCTTAACCGTGACCTCCACAGCACCCGACCTGTTAACAGTGACCTCCACAGCACTCTGCCCCCTTACCAGTAATGTAATTAAAAAAGAAAGGGGGAATCTGATTAGTTGCTATGGGCAACTAAGCCAGTTCTACTATACACCAGTTTTGATAAATCTCCCCCTAAGGGGCCGTCCAGACGGCCGTGTTGTTGTGGCTCCGCAAAAATGCGGATTCGCAGAAGCACGGATGCCGGCCAGTGTGTACAAGAATAGGACATGTTCTATTTTTTTTTGCGGAGCCGCGGCACAGAGCCGTGGCTGTGCACAATCTAATACTGCTCATTGAAATTAATGGGGCCACATCTATTCCGCAAAATTCTTAAAATATAACTTTATTTTATTAACCTAAAAATATTATCAGTCCCTAAGCATAATAAAAACATAAAGACAAAAGCCCACTATAGTGTGACTAGATATACAATACAAGTAAATAGTGCTTCCCTTAAATGGATATGTCAATCATGAAATTTTTCTAATAATAAATGGGCATGGTAGATTCAGTTTACTCACGAATCCTGTAGTTTACACAGAAGAGATGCCCACCGGGTTCCACCGTGAAAAAAAAAGGAAGATGTCGAGGGGGTCCACTGTCCCTGGGTGTCCCTTTTTGGCTATCCCTGCGGAGCACCCACCCCGAAAGGGGCAACCCCACATCTCAGTGGCTAAACCCTAAACACAGATAATGGTGACTATGATGTGGTGGGAACTCTGATGTTCAGGGAAGTGCCGGTATTTAAACTAGTGGAATGTTGAACCAGGATTTACCGCCGCTGGAGACGTCATATCCGGTGATGCTGCCCTACTCCCTATAATGTGGAACACATGTGTGCTGTCCAAATTCCCCCAAACCCTTAATAAAAGTATAATGACTAAAAAAAAAAGAGTTCATAACCTTACTGTAGAAGGAAGTGTGGGCGCCGCCTACAATATATGCATATACCCATTTGTATATGCATATATGGGTTGGCCCCCAAATTGAGGGTATGTGGCCCCATGGCCGCGAAGGCCTGAAGCCCTGGTGGATGTGGTTATCCACCAGGTGCTCTAACTGTATGTATATATATATATAGATATGTGTGCATGAGCCCCATTTGCTTGCGCCTATATTTATATATATATATATTTATATATTTTGTGTCCCCATTCATGCCCAAGGTGCCTGATACATATAGATGCATGTATATATGCCCCATATGTATATATATGCAATCTATATGTATATAATATTCCCCCTGTTTATATTAATGCCCCCATTCATGCCCAAGGTGCCTGATACATATAGATGTATGTATATATGCCCCATATGTATATATATGCATCTATATGTATATAATATTCCCCCTGTTTATATTAATGCCCCCATTCATGCCCAAGTGCCTGATACATATAGATGTATGTATATATGCCCCAGATTTATATATATACATCTATATGTATATAAAATAATGTCCCCCATGTCCAGGTGCCCCCTCGGTAAACCTGCAAGCGCATACTAATGCGCTTGCAGATGGTGACCTGATGACTGGACTATCAGTCCAGTCTCAGCACTTCAAAAGGACAGAGGATCGATAAGATCCTCTGTCCCTTTTGTTAACCACCCTCAACGCTGTTGGGGGTGATTAACATGACAGGGAAACAAACAGTTTCCCTGTCTCTGGTCTCCTCCCTCCTCCGGCGCTGTAATTACAGCGCCGGAGATATGGGAGATTCACAGGCAGGAGGATCAAAGAGATCCTCCGCCTGTGAAATTCTTGGGGCGCTCGGGCCCGGCGCGCTGACGTTCATATCAGCGCGCCGGCCCCAGGAGTGCACAGCTGCCGGCGTGCGCTCGCAAGCGCGCACACCGGCAGCGCGGGAGCACGGGAGCGAGCGCGACCGGGTTTAAATAACCCGATCGCACTGCGCTCTTCAGTTGAGCCGTGCCTCCCCAGCAAGAGGACCCCCTGGACGACGAGCAGAGGATCATCCCCTAGAAACGAGCAACAACCCCATCGGAGAACTGGCTGAGTAACCCTGAACCCCTGCACTGCCCTGCCATTCCCTGCATTAACCCCTGGAGCCCTGCCCTCTGTTCCAGACCCCCTGCCCTACAGTAGCCCCTGGACCCATACCCTACCTCTGTGCCCTGCCATTCCTGCCATTAACCCCTGCTCCAGACCCCTGCAATCCCTGCAACCCCTGATTGCCCCCTGAACCCCGGGTCCCTGATCCAGCATTAACCCCTGGTGCAGTACCCCTGCCCTATACCACCAACGACCCCTGCTCCAGACCCCTGCAATACCCTGCCAACCCTTGGTGTGCATCCCTTGATTTAACCCCTGCCTTGCCCTGCCATATTTACCCCTACAACCCTATACAATTAACCCCTTCCCTGCCAAAACCCTATGTTATCCCCTGTTGCTACTGTAATTTAACCCTTTTACTTCCCAGGGACAGTAATTAGATTAGGCTGGGGAGGGCTGCTATAAGTGTGTGTGTGTGTGTGTATTGTTTAGTTAGTATTGTGGGTGGAATTATGTGGGATTGTGCAGTGTAGTTAGGATTTATTGTACTGTATTGTTGATAAATAATAAATATTGTTATTATTTATAATACAGTGTTCAGTGTTTATGCAGTGTTAACGTGTACTTTGAGTCCCTTTTAGGTCCGTGTGAAGGCAATAGAGTAGCACTGAGGCATAAATAGGCGGAACTAGCGGAAGCGGGTTTTGCCTATTTATGAATATTAATTATTGGTACGTCCCAAAATACCAATAATTAATATCTCTCATTACACTTACCATCTTTTCTTACGGTGGAAACGGCAAAAACCTTGCCTTGATTCATTCTTGTCTTGACTACTAATCGGTCTCCCTCTCTCTAAACTCTCTCCCGTTCAGTCTGTCCTAAATGCTGCAGCCAGGCTCATCTATCCATCCACTCGCTACACTGATGCTATTAGCCTGTGCAAGTCACTTCACTGGTTGCCCATCCACCACAGAATACAGTTCAAAGTTCTCACCCTCACCCACAAAGCTCTTCACAGTGCTGCACCTCCATACATTTCCTCCCTCATCTCCTTCTACCACCCTAATCGTGCTCTCCGTTCTGTTAGCGACCTAAGATTAATATCCTCCATAATCCGTACCTCTCACTCCCGTCTTCAAGACTATTCTCGAGCTGCACCTTCTCTCTGGAATACCCAGAATATTAGGTCAATGCACAACTTCCCTACCTTCAAACGTGCCCTAAAAACACATCTTTTCAGGCAGGCTTATCAAGCTTCCTAAAATGACCTTTCCCTGACTAAACCTCTCCCCCACCAACTCCTCTGGCCTGAACTCGATCCTCTAACATTCCCAAACCCAAAGGAGATCGGCCGGCACCACTCCTTTCAGTACAATAATGGCTCGAATCCTACTTATCACAATCAACTATCTTATGTGTCCAATTAAACAAAATATATATCGCTGTCTTGGAGCGCAGAGAGCGCTCCCAATGCTTTCACCTTGGAGAAGACATCGCGAGAGCTCATTGTTGGGGCAGGGAGGCTTGTGATCTAAAGGATTCTAGTGAGGAACAGTTTCTTCTAGTGCGTAAATGTTGTCTCTTGGGAATTCCTTTTTTGAGACTAAATGGATGATAGCTGTCCTATCTTAGTAAACTATTAGTGGCTGTAGGTTTTCGGTAAGTTTGTGTATGTAACTCGCCATTTACCTTTGTGATACGAATATCCAAAAAGGAGATGCTCTGTTTATTTATCTCATAAGTGAATCTCAAGTCCATATCATTAAGGCCCCATTCACACGTCCGTTTTTTTCATCCGCATCCGTTTCCGCATTTGCCGACAATTATGCAGATAGGATGCGGATCCATTCATTTCAATCCGCACTTTCGTTCCGCGGCTCCCGAAAAAAATAGAACATGTCCTATTCTTGTCCAAATACACGGACAAGAAAAGGCATTTCTATTATGTGCGTTCCGCAAATTGCGGAATGCACATTGCCGGTGTCCGTGTTTTGCGGATCCGCAAAATACGGACGTGTGAATGGGGCCTAAGATTAAGTTGCTGTACAAAGACCGTAAATGACTCAATTGGTCCATCCCACAAAATCAGGATATATTCAGCATGCCTATAGACTAGAGGAGGGGAACACTAATGGTCACAGCAGGTGAATACCATGTAGGAACAAACCTCCTGCTACAGGAGGCTGTTGTAGGAGGTGAGATCTGCATTTACATGGAACAATCACCCCTATTGTATAGCGACATGCGATCACTAGTGTGATCACTCCATATTAATTGTTTCTAAACAGCATGATCTGCTGCCCAGAAATGATGAGGAACTTAGGTAAGTGCATCAGCTTTGACCTGATGATGGAGAACTGAGTGATCAGCAGCACCTTTATACAGGGCAATTATCAGGAACGACTGATCCTAGGAATCCTCAGTCCTGATGATTGGCCTGTATTAAGGACAAAAATAAAGTTTATGCATCACTTTTTGGCGTATTTAGGTAGCAGATTTTGTCGTAGAGGTGTGACTATGCCCTGCTCACTTTTGTGAAGTGGCGTAAAAAGGGGATGTGGCGTGGGTGGGGAAGAGGACGGCCAGATGGCCCATTTCATTCATCATTTTCACTCCAGTTTATGGCAAGGGAGCTGGCGTAGGTTAAAGCATGTCACACGGCCGGCAGCAGCAAGCGCCAAAGTTATGTAGAGGCCTGCACCGGCATTCACCATCAGCGCAGAGGGATTAAGACAACCGTTTAAATCGATGGTCTTAATAAGTGTCCCCCAAAGTTTATGAAGGTTTACCATCCACTGACCCCTTACTTTTATTTTTTGCCACAAGTGATTCAGAGGATTCTAGGAGTTGTAGTTTCAGAACAGCTGGAGGGCTGAAGGTGGCTGATCCCTGTTGTAGAAGGAAGCCCTGGCTCAAGTTGGCCTTTTTGCCTTGACAGTATGCACCTTCCCAGGTTTTCTTGTCTCCAAAGACATTGCAAAAGAAAAGGGAGAGAGAAAGGACTAGTCTGCAATCCAATAGATGCAAAATGGTTGAACGGTATCCCGGTACCGATATTGTATACTGTGCAACAATTTAATGTTGTGGTGCTAAATAAAGATTAATTAATATTTTTATGCATATTGGATGTGCGGTCCGTCTGTATAGTCCTTCTGATTATTAGTTATTTCATATAGTTTATAGGGAGTATTTACTAGCACTCCATTATACTTCAAGTGTGCCCCCTGGTTTCTATTTTTGAACACTAAGGGACATATGCATTCACTGTATCTGAAATGAGACACGTGGAAAGCGAGACCCTGGCTCAAGTTGTCCTTTTGCCCTTGGCAGTATGAACCTGACCAATGTTTTTTGTTTCCGTAGGCATAGCAACGGCACCCCAATAAGGGGTCAGGGGGTGGTTGATAAACTGCAATAGTACCCAAAACCAAGAGACATGTCCACCCACTGTGCATGGAATCAGGCCTATGTAGAAGGAGGCTCTGCTTCCAGTTGGCCTTTTCTGATGGTTTGATTGTGCCAAGGGTTTAGCCACTGAAAGGGGGAGAGACTGTTGTGGACTCTTGTCACCCTTTCAGCAAAAGGAGCGATAGAGCGAGAACAAGTGTTAGGCCCTCCTGTCCCCCTTCTTGATTATTGCCTTGTGGCTCCCTGTCATGTTACGTTGTCCCCTGATGTATGCCATATAGCAGATCCATACATCTTTCCACAAGGAGACTTCCTTTTCTGTTGTCATCCTCAGGCACAAAAAAAAAATGAACACATCAGCCTGTCCAAAGGAGACATGGTGAAAAGCAAACACACATTGATTCACATCCCCATAAGCGCAGGTGCCTAACATGCAGGCTTCAGGGCAAATTCTTGAAGCTTTAGAATTCCCTATTGGATGGAAACTCTGATCTGGACTGACACAAGAGACAGACCAGCAGCTCTCCAGCCATACGACATTCCATCAGAAGGTCTCCACAAGGTAAGATCACACTGCACTGCAAGTGTCTATATGATGATGGTGGTAGTAGTGGGGATGATTGGGGGGGGGGGGGGGGTTCATAGGTGAAGTATATATACTTTAATATCGGTCCATCTAATCTTATGAATCTACTGTCAGAAGATGGTATATCTGGAGGACAGAAGCTCGGTGAATTGGAGTATAGTCATAGACCATGCACAACCTTATATTATTACATTAGGTCCTGTATTATATATAAGTGTGCGACTGAAAATTTGTTCCTTTCACCTGAATGGCGCTTACAAAAATCCATGTGTTTGCCACTAAAATAACTCCATTCAGTTGAATAGATCAGTCACGTGGGAAGTCACCCTTAAGTGTCCTATACATTGGTGTGTGTGAGCGTGCAGAAGATCTGCATCTGCATGAATCCATGTGGATTTCTGTTTGTTTCTGCATCCAAACTGCACCAGATTTGAAAAGGGTGAAATCCGCAGCCAAAACCGCAAACATAATTGACATTCTGCAGATTTGAAAATCCAAGCATCAGATCAATTTCCACACAGAAAAAAATCTGCAAAGTGTACATGAGACTTGTTTAATCCCATTCCCGTTGCTGGTACTGTATTACACTGTGGTTTTTCCGTACGAGAATCCACGCAAAAAACCGTATGTAACCCCCAATTTTATCAGGGTGTGTCCGCTTATCCAGCCCACGGTTAAACGTCTCTGGGGTCTTCCAGACAATGGTGTGCTGGGGGAAACATACATGAGGAAGATTCTGTCTTACCTGTCTAATCCTATTGTGTCCATAGAGATAAGCAGCACCTTACGGGGTATGAATCCATTTCGTGGTCACAAATCGCAGATCCACAAAATATGGATGTTGTACATTAGGGGTGTGGCTAAAGACTCATGGGCCCTGATGCAAGAGTTCAGCTTGGGCTCCCCTTTCCTCAGTGCTTTTGGCCAGGGCAGGGAAACACGTAGCCTTCATGCTGCCTGAGGCAAAAATTGAAATGGCACAGCCCCCACCCCACCCCCATGCCAAATTCTTTACCTTCCCCTTTCCCTCCAGCAAGAGATGTAACTTGATCAGCATGCACTTTCTATAATACTGGTGTCTTCTTATGTGGCACAAGGGTCTTTGGGCCCATTAAGCACCCCCTATGCACCACCTATAGTTGCACCCCCTGTGGTCCATATGGATGTCACACCCCCTGTAGTCCATCTGGATCTCACATGACCTGTGGTTCATCTGGATTTTACACAGACCTCATAGAAAAAATGCCTATTTTTGTCCACAAAATGGACAGGAATGGGACATGTTCTATAATTTACATATCCAAAATCGACCTATAAGGGCTAACAGCAAAATACAGAAAACTAAACCAATCAATCTTCGTTTGGCGAAACGCGTTGGGTAAGTGGGGGACACTGGTATGGTAGGGAGCTGGGCGGCACTAGCTGGAAGGAGTATGGTATATTTGGTATCTGGATCACTCTGTGTGGTACTTCTACATGAATACTTTAATGAAGAATCAATTACTTATGTATGCACTGTTGTGGTCGAATGTGTCTTTGAGAAAATACTTGCCTACTACTGTGTGAGACTTTTATGGTTCTGCACTCCTGTGTACTATTCCCCACCTCAGTGTCCCTCTTTAAATTTCTTTGTTGTTTTTTATCTTGCGGTGGACTGTGATGTCTTTTTTAACTTGAATTGTAAAAAAGCTTTTTGAAACTATGATTGATTGCATAATCAATAGTCTGGGTATATACAGCTTTGTTTGATTGGTTTGATGTTCTATAATTTGCGGCTCGTCCGCAAGTATGCCAACAACACATGGATAACATGCGACCCCATATAAATGAATGGATCCTTGTGCGATCCACATAAAATGTGGAACGGAAGTGGACCTCCCTTCCTTCCATAAAATAATATGCTCATTTGGCTGGAGTGAACATGTACAGAAAGGCCTCTTTCACACATCAGTGTATTATAGCCGCTACTCCCTGGGTCAGTAGAAGAGCAATGGAGACATGCAGTACTTTTGTCTGTGATGTGCCCCAAACACGACCATTAATGTCTAGCGGTCTGTGACAACCACAGACAAAACATGAATGGCATCTGTGGTCTGTCATTGATTTTTACGGATCGTTGCTAGGAGATGCTCTGGAAATGAATTTATTAATTCTGTGTCCATGGAATACGCCTGACCAATGGGGGACAAAAGATAGACACACAGACCAATCATAGATTCATCAGTGATATCCTCACGGATGAATCAATCACCATCTTGTTACAGATGCCATCACGGATATGTGAACCCAGGATTGTGAATGGAGCCTTAAAGGGGTTCTCCAGGCATTTATAATATAAAATGAATGAAAATACTTAAATATTATTTTATTATAAAAAAAAACATATTTTGCTTTATAAGACGAGATTTTATTTATTAGATTAAATTAGAGTAAAAGTATTTTTCATCAGACCTCAGATCAAACTCCCAATCTTCATCAGACCTAAAATCAGACCCCAACTCTTCATCATACCTTAGATCAGACCCCCACTATTTTTCAGACTCCTAAACTTTATAAGAGCTCAGATCATATCCCCAATCTTTATGAGCCCGCCTAAACTTTATCAGACCACAGATCATACACTCCAATCAGACCCCCAATCGTTATTAGACCTCAGATCAGACCCCCTAATCTTTATTAAACCTCATCAGACATCAAATCAGACATAAAATACATAAACTCATCTCTCCTGCTCTTGACATCAAACTCTTCCTGTACTCACCTCTCCCTGGTCTTCTGCCAGCCCTGCGCTGCCCTGTGACATGACGTTGCACAGTGTCAGAAACTCATCATAAATTAGTAAAATGCCAATGTTTGTAAATGACCCCCACTGAGCTAAAGAGTTGCTTCATCCTCCTCAGGGATTATGATCTTGAATACAGCTGATAAAATCTTTAGCAGAAACTCTGTGGGAATGGAGTTCGTGAGGAGGCATGAAGTAAAACAGGATGGCCAGGACGAACTGTGGTAATGTGGGACTGTGGTAATGACAACTGCCTACAAGTGCTGCTGCTCATTATCCACACTTCCTCTCCGTACTTCACGGCTCCTCATGATCTCCATTCCTACAGAGATCTAGCCGAAGTTCCTGTCATCTGTATTCAGGATGAGTAGAGCAAGAGCGGAGGATAATGCAGCTATTTACCTCAGTGTTGTGAAGTACTTGTGATTAGGACAGGTTTTGTCCATAACTGGCCGTAATAAAGGTATTTGGGAATATATTTATAATATAATTTATTCCTTTAGTAACATAGTAACATAGTTTATAAGGCCGAAAAAAGACATCTGTCCATCCAGTTCGGCCTGTTTTCCTACAAGTTGATCCAGAGGAAGGCAAAAAAACCCTGTGAGGTAGAAGCCAGTTTTCCCCACTTTAGGGAAAAAAAATTCCTTCCCGACTCCAATCAGGCAATCAGAATTACTCCCTGGACCAATGACCCCTCTCTAGTAACTATAACCTGTAATATTATTACCCTCCAAAAATACATCCAGGCCCCTCTTGAACTCTTTTAGTGAACTTACCATCACCACCTCCTCAGGCAGAGAGTTCCATAGTCTCACTGCTCTTACCGTAAAGAATCCTCTTCTATGTTTGTGTACAAACCTTCTTTCCTCCAGACGCAGAGGATGGCCCCTCGTCACAGTCACAGTCCTGGGGATAAATAGATCGTGGGAGAGATCTCTGTACTGACCTCTGATATATTTATACATAGTTATTAGATCTCCCCTCAGTCGTCTTTTTTCTAAAGTGAATAAGCCTAATTTTGATAATCTTTCTGGGTACTGTAGTCCACCCATTCCAGTTATTACTTTAGTTGCCCTCCTCTGAACCCTCTCCAGCTCT
Source organism: Rhinella marina (assembly GCA_900303285.1). Classification (NCBI taxonomy): domain Eukaryota; kingdom Metazoa; phylum Chordata; class Amphibia; order Anura; family Bufonidae; genus Rhinella; species Rhinella marina. The sequence continues at coordinate 20,042 of ONZH01023115.1, read as the reverse complement.
GCTATGTCTGCCTTGTTCACAGGAGCCCAGAACTGTACACAGTACTCCATGTGTGGTCTGACTAGTGATTTGTAAAGTGGCAGGACTATGTTCTCATCACGGGCATCTATGCCTCTTTTGATGCAGCCCATTATCTTATTGGCCTTGGCAGCAGCTGTCTGACACTGGTTTCTACAGCTTAGATTTCTGTTCACTAAAATTCCTAGGTACTTTTCTATGTCAGAGTTGCCCAATATTTTACCATTTAGTATGTACTTGTGACTTGCATTATTCCTTCCCATATGCATAACTTTACATTTGTCAGTGTTAAACCTCATCTGCCACTTCTCTGCCCAAGCCTCCAGTCTATCCAGATCCATCTGTAGCAGTGTACTGTCCTCTTCTGTGTTAATTACTTTACACAGTTTAGTGTCATCTGCAAAAATTGATATTTTACTGTGCAAGCCTTCTACAAGATCATTAATAAATATATTGAAGAGAATAGGGCCCAATACTGACCCCTGTGGTACCCCACTAGTTACAGTGACCCAATCTGAGTATGTACCATTAATAACCACCCTCTGTTTTCTATCACTGAGCCAGTTACTTACCCACATACAGACATTTTCTCCCAGGCCAAGCATTCTCATCTTATATACTAACCTTTTATGTGGTACAGTGTCAAATGCTTTGGAGAAGTCCAGATATACGACATCCATTGATTCGCTGCGGTCTAGTCTAGAACTTACCTCCTCATAGAAACTGATTAAATTGGTTTGACATGACCGATCCCTCATGAAACCATGCTGATATGGAGTAATTTGCTTATTTTCATTGAGGTACTCCAAGATAGCATCTCTTAGAAAACCCTCAAACAGTTTACCCATGACAGATGTTAAACTTACCGGCCTATAGTTCCCGGGCTCTGTTTTTGGACCCTTTTTGAATATTGGCACCACATTTGCTATGCGCCAATCCTCTGGAACACTCCCTGTCAGTATAGAGTCCTTAAATATCAGAAATAAGGGTCTGGCGATGACATTACTTAATTCTCTTAGGATACGGGGGTGTATGCCATCTGGTCCTGGCGATTTGTCTATTTTAATCTTTATTATTATTTAATTCTTTAATCTGCATACTCTCCTGCTCCTGATGTGCCATTCTGGTCCTTCAGTGCTACTCCGGTCCCCTCCAGACCTAAAACACTCTTGTGCCGTCCATCATTTACAAGACCATGCTACCTCACAGCCCCCTGCTGTGGGAAGAGTTTTTCCAAATTTCACGACACCCCTTTAATTGGGGTTGTTAAACAGTTATGCACAATGTGGGGCCTGAAAGCCTTGGGAAGACTAGAAGTAAAGGAGCAGCCTGATTCTGCAGTTTGGGGTATTTCTTCTCTGCTTTCGTGTCCTGTGTGTAAAAAAAATTGTTCTATAAATGATGATGGATTTGTGAAAAAAAATTAACATTTTTTCACTCCTACTCTTAAAAAAAAAACAAAAAAAAACATTGAGGCAAAAATCTTCACCACACCCATAGATAAAATGGGGTCACTATGGGGAAAATCCATTCTTCTGGCACCTCTGATGCTCTTCCAAAGTGGCTAGGTTTATTACAAGATGTGCACCAGAAGCAACTCTACCAGTGTAAAGGTACATGTCCATCAGAAATGGGTATTAAAAAAAAAAACACTGAATATTCATAGAATTTTTATTTTATTTTTTTTTTAAATTTTTGGCTGTTTTTGTTTTTCATTTCGGAAGTACTATGACATTGGAAATTAAATACAAAACATTGTCCTCCTGCAGCAGTCAGCACAAATGATAGCACCTCTTATATAGTTGATCCATTGTCAGTTTACTGCTGATGTGAAGGGAAGATGTTATCTAATGGGTAATCCTCATGATAATAGGCGGTGTATAAGAGGCTAACAGTATGACAGCTTTATTGCTCTCTTGATAGGCCTAGATAAAGATACCCACAGAACAGCATTACATTGATTTGTGCAATGTGTGATGTTCTAACTGAGTCACTACCGGGGGTTTGTCTCTGGTCAAAGTGATGGTCTGACAGAGAGTTAAGTGAGACTAAATGTTCCAACAAGGAGGTGCCAATTGAAGATACAGTGCCTGTATTCAGTATTCGGCCCCCTTGAACTTTTCAACCTTTTGTCACATTTCAGGCTTCAAACAAAAAGATATAACATTTTAAATTTTTGGTGAAGAATCAACAACAAGTGGGTGTCACGCTCGGGTGTGGGGGGAAAAGCCACACCGAGCGTATGAGGGATGGGAACAGACAAAACCAGGGAACTGGTCACCTCCTGCAGGGGACCCTAAGACTAGGCCCTAGCTGGCTACCAGTATGAACTAACCCGGGTGGTAGGAAAGCTCATACACAGGAACCTAATCTGAGTAAACCCTAGAACACCCTGCAGTCTAATGACACAAGAGAGTAACCTGTTCCTCCAAGCGTAAGGAGGAACAGGAGACTCAAACAGGAATAACCAAAGGAAGGGAAAACACTTAACTTTAAGTAGAACTCAGCAACAGGATCTCAGCCGAGATCCACACCACTCTCAACAGGTATGTAGCAGATATAAACCGCAAGGGATACTGGGAGAGGAAGAGGTAAGTAGGAGACAGCTAATTGCCCAGCGGCAACAGCTGAGGGAAAGGGGTGTGGAGAACAGCACCCAAACCACAGGGAATAGCCTGTCAAACCTGTCACTTAGAAAGCCGCGCAGAACGTCTGATTCCAGACGCAAGACCACTCGTGACATTACCCCCCCTTTTACGGGTGACCTCCGGGCACCCAGGACCAACTTTATCAGGGTGACATCTGTGAAAGGCTTTTACCAAACGACTGGCATTCACGTCAGATGCCGGTACCCATGACCTCTCCTCAGGACCATAACCCTTCCAATGAACCAGATATTGAAGGGTCCCACGAAGAACTCGAGAATCAATGATCTTGACAATCTGAAATTCCAAATTACCATCCACCAAGACAGGCGCGGGTGGCAAGGGAGATGGCTCCAGAGGTTCAACATACCTCTTCAACAAACATCTGTGAAACACATTATGGATTTTCAGGGCCTGCGGAAGTTCAAGACGAAATGCTACAGGATTAATAATGGCCGTGATTTTATATGGGCCAATAAATCTTGGACCCAACTTCCATGAAGGAACTTTCAACTTAATGTTCCTAGTAGACAGCCACACAGAATCACCCACATTTAGGTCCGGACCATTCATGCGTCTCCTGTCAGCCACACGTTTGTACTTGTTACCCATATTTATCAAGTTACTTTGAATTTTTCGCCATATGGAAGACAATGATGACGAAAAACGTTCTTCCTCAGGAATACCAGAAGTATCAGAACCACAAAATGTGCCAAACTGCGGGTGAAAGCCATATGCACCAAAAAATGGTGACTTACCAGTGGAGTCCTGTCTGCGATTATTTATGGCAAACTCAGCCAGAGACAAAAACGAGGACCACTCCTCCTGGTTCTCAGAGACAAAGCATCTCAAATAAGTCTCCAGATTCTGATTGGTACGCTCAGTCTGTCCATTCGTCTGGGGATGAAAGGCAGAAGAGAAAGACAGTTGTACCCCGAGCCGAGTACAGAACGCCCTCCAGAATCTGGACACAAACTGAGTCCCACGATCAGAGACAACGTCAGTGGGAATGCCATGAAGTTTCACAATATTGTCAACAAACACTTGTGCAAGAGTTTTAGCATTGGGGAGTCCGGGTAATGCAATAAAGTGCGCCATTTTACTAAAACGATCTACAACCACCAGAATAACTGTCTTACCAGACGACTCAGGCAGATCAGTGATGAAGTCCATGGATAGGTGAGTCCATGGTCTGGACGGGATGGGTAATGGAAGTAGGGGTCCAGAAGGACGAGTATGTGTCACCTTAGAGCGTGCGCAGACACTACAGGCTGACACATATTCCTCAACACACTTACGCAGACCTGGCCACCAGAATCTACGAGAGATGAGGTCGACAGTGGATTTACTCCCAGGGTGTCCCGCAAGCACCGAAGAATGATGCTCCTCAAAAACCTTATAACGCAAATCAGAAGGAACAAACAACTTCCCGGGAGGGCAAGACTCCGGCGCATCTCCCTGGGCCTCAAGCACTTTAGCCTCAAGATCAGGGTAAAGAGCGGATATCACCACTCCTTCAGACAGTATAGGGCTAGGATCTTCAAAATCACCACCCCCGGGAAAACTACGTGACAAGGCATCCGCCTTCACATTCTTAACCCCAGGACGGTATGTGACAATGAAATTGAATCTGGTGAAGAACAAAGACCATCTGGCCTGCCTCGGATTAAGTCGTCTAGCCGACTCCAGGTAAGCCAGATTTTTGTGATCAGTGAATACCGTGATTGGATGATTCGCCCCTTCCAACCAATGACGCCATTCCTCAAAAGCCAACTTAATGGCCAGTAACTCTCGGTTACCCACATCATAATTTCTCTCCGCCACAGAGAGTTTCTTCGAAAAAAAAGCACATGGGCGCCATTTACCAGGTGACGGGCCTTGTGATAACACAGCTCCTACCCCCACATCGGATGCGTCAACCTCCACAATGAAAGGTTGTGACACATCTGGCTGCACCAATATAGGGGCAGAGGAAAAGCACTCCTTAACAGCGGAGAAGGCTTGCAACGCTGCATCAGACCACACAGAGACATCCGTCCCTTTCTTAGTCATGTCAGTTAAGGGTTTAACTATAGTCGAATAGTTCTTAATAAATTTTCGGTAATAGTTGGTGAACCCCAAAAATCGCATAAGAGCCTTCAGATTTTCAGGTCGGTCCCAGTTCAGAACAGCACAGACCTTCTCTGGATCCATACGAAAACCTGAAGATGAAAGCAGGTATCCTAAGAATTGCACCTCATGTACAGCAAAAGCACATTTCTCTAATTTTGCATACAACTTGTTATCTCTTAAAATTTGCAACACCTGCCTCACGTGATCCTGATGTGTCACAATATCTGGAGAATAGATTAGTATGTCATCCAAATACACGACTACAAACCTCCCCACAAGATGATGAAAAATGTCATTAACAAAATGCTGGAAGACAGCAGGAGCATTGGTCAACCCAAAAGGCATGACCAGGTTCTCAAAGTGGCCCTCAGGAGTGTTAAAGGCCGTCTTCCATTCATCCCCTTCCTTGATCCTGACCAGATTATATGCCCCCCTTAAGTCCAACTTGGAGAACACCTTGGCATCCACAATCTGGTTAAACAAGTCAGGAATCAAAGGAAGGGGGTACGGATCACGGACAGTAATCCTATTGAGTTCACGGAAATCCAGACATGGCCTAAGGGATCCGTCCTTTTTTTTAACAAAAAAGAACCCTGCTGCCACAGGAGATTTGGAAGGCCTAATATGTCCTTTGGCCAAACTCTCAGCAATATATTCCTTCATGGCCGTTCTCTCAGGTCCAGAAAGGTTATACAGCCTAGATTTAGGCAATCTTGTTCCAGGGATAAGATTGATAGGACAATCGTATTCCCGGTGAGGGGGTAAATCCTGACATCCACCTTCAGAAAATACATCAGAGAAATCCGATATAAAAGAAGGAAGAGTCTTAGTGGTTAAAGCAGAAAAAGATGTATTAAGGCAATTGTCAACACAATAATCGCCCCAATCCACAATTTGTCTAGTATGCCAGTCAATGGACGGATTATGTTTGCTTAACCACGGTAAACCCAGAACCACAGGAGCAGGAAGACCTTCCAACACAAAACATGAAATAAGCTCCTGATGAAATTCACCCACTCTTAATTTGATATCATGCACCATCTGAGACAAACACTTCTGAGAGAGAGGTGCAGAATCAATGGCAAACACAGAAATCCTCTTATCCAAAGAACTTGGTGACAATCCATGCATACGGACAAACTGAGCATCAATCAAGTTCACCCCTGCCCCGCTGTCAATAAACACCTCAATTTTCACAACCTTTGATTCTAGCGCCACCTCGGCAGTCAGGAGAAAACGGGTACTGCAGGATGAAGACAAATGCACATTTTCAGTCTCCCTACCCACTCCACCAAGAGTGAGATGAGAATTCAACGCCCCCTTTTCTTTTCTCTCCTTTAGAGATAGGAAGCATGGACATACATTGATAAAGTGTCCTTTCTGACCACAGAAAAAACACACACCCTTTTTATTACCAAGATGACTGCGGGTGGCTACAGGAGTGGCTCCCCCTAATTGCATAGGTTCATCCCCAGACATCAACCTAGGGGAATATTCACCCAAAGTGTCATAGGAAGCTGGTACACTATGTGATAGTACGTCCTGAGAGCGGGGGCCCCTAGATCGCTCTCTCAGGCGCCTATCCATGCGTACAGCAAGAGACATAGCGGCTTCCAAAGACACAGGGGTTTCCTGAAAGGCCAAAGCGTCCTTCAGCCTTTCAGACAAACCTTGACAGAATTGGCTACGTAAAGCCGGATCGTTCCATTCAGTATTGGTCGCCCACCTCCGAAACTCAGAGCAATAAGTCTCAACCGGCCGCTCACCCTGACAAAGGTTACGTATCTGGGTCTCCGCCAGGGAGATACGATCCGGGTCATCATAGATAATCCCTAGGGTCTTGAAAAATTCATCTACCGACCGGAGAGACAGCGATCCAGCCGGTAGAGAAAAGGCCCATGACTGTGCATCCCCTTTAAGCAGCGAGATGACCACACCAACCTTCTGTTCCTCATTACCAGAAGAATGTGGACGCAGTCTGAAATACAATTTGCACGCCTCCCTAAATAGAACAAAATTATCACATTCCCCAGAAAATCTATCCGGGAGGGGGACCTTAGGCTCCAAACAGGCCTGACACTCAGCACCCCCAGAACCACCAGCCTGTGGTCTCTGAATCTGGTTGCGGATGTCAGCCACCTCCAAGCTGAGTCCCTGCAGCCGTTCAGCCAGTGTAGCAATAGCATCCATGTCAGCACAAAAATGACATAAATTTTTGTTAGTGGCGGTTTATAATGTCACGCTCGGGTGTGGGGGGAAAAGCCACACCGAGCGTATGAGGGATGGGAACAGACAAAACCAGGGAACTGGTCACCTCCTGCAGGGGACCCTAAGACTAGGCCCTAGCTGGCTACCAGTATGAACTAACCCGGGTGGTAGGAAAGCTCATACACAGGAACCTAATCTGAGTAAACCCTAGAACACCCTGCAGTCTAATGACACAAGAGAGTAACCTGTTCCTCCAAGCGTAAGGAGGAACAGGAGACTCAAACAGGAATAACCAAAGGAAGGGAAAACACTTAACTTTAAGTAGAACTCAGCAACAGGATCTCAGCCGAGATCCACACCACTCTCAACAGGTATGTAGCAGATATAAACCGCAAGGGATACTGGGAGAGGAAGAGGTAAGTAGGAGACAGCTAATTGCCCAGCGGCAACAGCTGAGGGAAAGGGGTGTGGAGAACAGCACCCAAACCACAGGGAATAGCCTGTCAAACCTGTCACTTAGAAAGCCGCGCAGAACGTCTGATTCCAGACGCAAGACCACTCGTGACAGTGGGTCACAATTGTGAAGTGGAACAAAATTTATTGGATCATTTAAACTTTTTTTGTAATAATAAAACTGAAAAGTTGGGCGTGCAAAATTATTCGGCCCATTTACTTTCAGTTCAGAAAACTCACTCCAGAAGTTCATTGAGGATCTCTGAATGATCCAATGTTGTCCTAAATGACTGATGAAGATAAATAGAATCCACCTGTGTGTAATTAAGTCTCCGTATAAATGCACCTGCTCTGTGATAGTCTCAGGGTTCTGCATCATAAAGACCAAGGAACACACCAGGCTGTGGAGAAGTTTAAAGCCAGATTTGGATACCACAAGCTTTAAACATCCCAAGGAGCACTGTGCAAGCAATCATATTGAAATGGAAGGAATATCAGACCACTGCAAATCTACCAAGACCCGGTCGTCCCTCTAAACTTTCATCTCAAACAAGGAGAAGACCAATCAGAGATGCAGCCAAGAGGCCCATGATCACTCTGGATGAACTGCAGAGATCTACAGCTGAGGTGCGAGAGTCTGTCCACAGGACAACAATCAGTCGAACACTTCACAAATCTGGCCTTTATGGAAGAGTGGCATGAAGAAAGCCATTTCTCAAAGATATCCATAAAAAGTCTTGTTTACAGTTTGCCACAAGCCATCTGGGAGACACACCAAACATGTGGAAGAAGGTGCTCTGCTCAGATGAAACCAAAATCCAACTTTTTGGAAACAATGTAAAATGATATGTTTGGCATAAAAGCAACACAGTTCCTCACCCTGAACACACCATCCCCACTGTCAAACATGGTGGTGGCAGCATCATGGTTTGGGCCTGCTTTTCATCAGCAGGGACAGGGAAGATGGCTAAAATTGATGGGAAGATGGATGGAGCCAAATAAAGAACCATTGTGGATGAAAACCTGTTGGAGTCTGCAAAAGACCTGAGACTAGGACAGAGATTTATCTTCCAACAAGACAATGATCCCAAACATAAAGCAAATTCTACAATGGAATGATTCAAAAATAAACGTATCCAGGTCTTAGAATGGCCAAGTCGCAGTCCAGACCTGAATCCAATTGAGAATATGTGGAAAGAGTTGAAATCTGCTGTTCACAAACGCTCTCCATCCAACCTCAAAGAGCTCGAGCTGTTTTGCAAGGAAGAATGGGCAAGAATTTCAGTCTCTAGATGTGCAAAACTGATAGAGACATACCCCAAGAGACCGCAGCTGTAATCGCAGCAAAAGGTGCCGCAAAAAAGTATTAATGCAAGGGGACCGAATAATTTTGCACGCCCCACTTTTCAGTTTTATTATTACAAAAAAAGTTTAAATGATCCAATAAATTTCATTCCACTTCACAATTGTGACCCACTTGTTTAATTCTTCACCAAAAATTTAAAATGTTATATCTTTTTGTTTGGAGCCTGAAATGTGGCAAAAGGTTGAAAAGTTCCAGGGGGCCGAATACTTTCGCAAGGCACTGTATAGTTGATCTACATACGTTGACATATATGTTGATGATGCTTGTTTAGCTCCATATACAGTCTACTTCCCCACTGTAGGCAGACGAGTCTGTGAGGAGACAGACAGTCCAAGCCACAACTTTGGGGAACCTTCAAATGCCTTTCTGGAGAGCTGTGTGAGGCTGGTGTAGGAGACAGAGGTAAAGCCCATCTCTGTGACTACCGTGGCCAGCAGATCTTGTAAGACATAAAAAATACTGCATTGGAACAAAAACTGCCAGTCAGTGCAGTGTGTGAGCCTCAATTAATGTGTGAGAAGAACATACTTTGATACGCCAAAGAACCCAAGTAAAAATGTCAATGTGAACAAAGCCCAGCAGAGTCATTCATTTTAATATTTAATGCTTTCTTCTCTTTTTGAAGGGTGATCCCTGTGGTGCCATAATGAAGTGCAACCCATGCAGTTGGCTTAAAGAAAAAAGGGGCTCCAGAGAGGTGGTTCTTGTGGTGGTTTTTGTAGCTCTACTTGTGGATAACATGCTTTTAACAGTGGTTGGTATGTTTGCCTTTCAAGATGTTACACATATTAATTGAAAGGGTCCCCATATTAAGTACTTATGGGATATCCACCTCTCCATTGCAATGTATGAAAAACCTGATGGTCTTGATAACTGTCCATAGATATTGGCAGCAGGTCCAGCCTGATTCTGAGATCAATGGTCCTCCAAGCTAAAAGACTTGTAATGATTGAAGGACCAGAGTAGGCATCCATATAGGGTCATATCAACACTGCCCTGTGGAGTATACTATTAATTTAAAGGGTATCCTCATCTTATATATCTCTAGGATAAGCCATTACATTATGACCAATCGTAGTCTGACCTCTAGAATTTTGATTCTAAGACTGAAGAGACCACAGCTCTGAATCAACATTATTACCGTACACACTTTTCCCTGCACCCTGGCACTCCTGGCCACCTGGCTGTGCGGCCTGCCCCAGTTAATTGAATGAAGCTGTTCTGCAGTTCTCTGCTCAGTGAGTAACTGGAAGCTATGATAGCCTGCTATGATCACCTTCTAATTGACCACTCAGTGGTTCTTCACATATTTATTTCTAACAAATACTCATCTCTGTCTAGTTCCCATCATTCCAAGTTTCCTCTACGAAAAAGAAAATCAGAATGGAAACACAACTGTGGGCCTGTTGGTTTCATCTTCTGCTTCCAAAGCCTCCATTTACTCTTTGTATGACAATGCCATCATATTAAGTGACCAATCGAATTATCAAGGGATCGATAATAAGACCCAGGAAGTCCCCAGCAATTCCAGCTGCAACATGGAAATGAATGTCCTACAACAAGAGAACCTCCAAGTTGGACTTCTATTTGCATCCAAAGCAATACTGCAATTTGTATTCAATCCCATAGTAGGACTTATTACCAACAGGTACATGGCAATACAAGATTCGCAAAGCTCTACTATAATAAATCTGCTTAGCCATTTCCATTTCATGTTCTAAAGCTTTTTCTTATTCTCTTAGGATTGGATATGATATACCACTGTTTGTTGGATTTATTGTCCTGTTCCTGTCTACTTTAAGTGAGTTATACATTTATCTATTTCATTTCCACAACCCTCCTGTTGTGTAATGCATAATTTCACCTGTGGGAGTGCTGCAGGCAAATTGAACACTTGCTGCTGGATGTACAGAGGCCGGTTTTGTTGTTGCCCCAAAGCTGGGTCCCCCGGACACTGTGGAGGTGTTACCACGTGTTGCTGATTTCTGGAAAAGATGATAAGGTGTGGTGTACCTCAATGTGAAATAAGTCCAGAGAGTTAGCATTTGCAGTTAACCAAGCTTTCTTCTTTACTGGAAGAACTCAAGTGCACAACAATTCCAGTCAAGGCACTGAGCTGGATCCTCCAGTCTCCTCTTGGGCAGGAAAAAGGTTTCATACTGAGGAAATGCCTGAGCTAGCTGTCCCTTTCTCTCAGATGGCTGGTAATCTGGGCCACCAGACTTTGGCCAACCTGAGCTGCACTTCCCCTCTCCATAGTCCCATAGTAGTCCTTATTGTACACACACCATAACAGGGGAACATGGCAGGGGTTTCTTCTTTTATAAAACATCCATGGAAGTAGGTGCAGGGTAACATCAGATTTAATGGGGTTGTCCAGTATTAGAATAAAATGTATGAACCCTTCTTTTTCCAGAAGTAGCACCACTCTTGCCCATGGGACAAGTCTGACAAGTGCCACTGCCTCATTCAAATAGATTGGGGATGAGCAGCAAAACCAGACACAGCCTATGGAAAGGAATGTTGTTGGTTCTGGAAGAACATCCCCACAAGAAAACATATAACCTGACAGATCACAACACCGCACGTCCCCTCATATCATCTACCATTCATGAATATCTGTAAAGTGTTGTTTCCTCTTTTGTCTCTTCCAGTTTTTGCCTTCGCTGACTCCTATTGGCTGATGTTCTTCGCAAGATCCCTGCAGGGAGTTGGATCCTCATTATCTTCTGTTGCAGGTGAAAGTTTTTTTTCCTTACTGGTAACTGATAACCTATATTCTAATGTAAATCTTTTATAACATGCTCCTCAAGGTTTTCTTTATAGTGTTGACTCTCAAGTCTCCATTCCTTGTATTAAATAGGTTCTGTGAGTAGAATATTGATGACCTCAAACGATCAGCTTTTTGAAAGGCCGTGGCCTCCTCACAACTTAACAAGCACATTGCCGTGATTTGTATGGTGGCTGTGCTAGGTATTATAGACCAAACCATTCATTGAATGGGACCGAGTTGCACATAGGCCATGTGATCGGTGAACGTCACATAAATGACCCAGGAAGGGGCAATAGCGCTCACTGGAGAAGACAAACACTGATCAGCCGGGTTCCAGGATTCTGACTGCCCCCAGATCAGATATTGATGGACTATCCTGAGGACAGATCATCAATTTTCTACTCCCAGAAAACCCTGTATAGAATGGATGTTATTGTAGAGTTTGGTGATTTGTTTTTTTTAATAAGCTAAAATTCCCAACTATGTTTATTCATAGCAGAAGGATCGGGCATGTTGAAATCTAATATTCCCAGTCCAAGATCTTGACAGTCTTTGTAACGTTGGAGGTCTGTAAAGGAGGTGCCTATAGAGTTGCAATAAAAATAATGGAATGACGTGAACTGGCCTAGCACTGCGCTCCCTGCTCTTCCCAGTGTAATTAGGTTGCGGGCGCTTCCTGGATTATGAGCTGTACATTTGGCAAGTGATCCTAGCCTGTGGATATTGCGAATAACCCCTTTAACCCTTTCCAGATTATCGTCAATTGCAAACATTATCCTCGAACCTCTGCTGTGCAAAACAACAGAAACCCGGCAGTTATAGAGGCCGCTGCAGTCATGAGCGGGCTCCATCTTTGAAGATCAGACTTCCACAGTACATGCAGGGAGTGAAAAATAAAAACTCAAAAACAGGAAATCACAGGGTCCTGAAGGGGTTAATATAACTGAGCTCCAGTACATGTACAATGCATTTGTTGTGGTCTGTAATAAAATAGAAAATCGAGTTTTTCCTCATCATTCTGCGCTCAGTACCCCATAATAAGAAAGTGAAAACAGAATGTTTGAAATCTTTGTTACTTTATTTAAAGGAAAAAGCTAAAATTTTGCATTGATATTTGATTGATATTTGCATTGATAAGTATTCAGACTCTACTCAGTATGTTGAAGCACCTTTCCAGTCTACGTGGGATGATGCCACAAGGTTTTGGGGATTTTCTGCCTCTCTTCTCTGCAGATCTTCTCATGCTCTGTCAGGTTGGATGGGGACCATCAGTGGACAGCCATTTTCAGGTCTCTCCAGAGATGTTCGATTGGGTTCAAGTCAGGTTTCTAATTGGACCACTCAAGGACATTCACAGAGTTGTCCCTAAGTCATTCATGTGTTGTCTTGTTTGTGCATTACGGTCATTGTCTGTTGGAAGGGAAACCTGGCCTAGAGCACTCTGAGGTTTTCATTAAGAATATCTTTGTCCTTTGCTCCATTCAGTTTTCTCTCAACCTGACCAGTCTCCCAGTCCCAGCCACTGAAAAACACCCCTGCAGCATGCTGCCACAAGCATGCGTCACTGTAGGGATGGTATTGGGCAATGCCTGGTTTCCTCCAAACATGATGTTTAGAATTGAGGCCAAAAAGTTCACTAGGCCTGCTCTCAGCGCGCACAATGTTCTCCTCAGCAGCACAGTGAAGAAGGAGTGAGTCCACTGTGCTACTGACACCAATGAGAAGAGAGAGGGGACAAGGAGGGGAGGGGATGTCTTCATTACTGGTGCAGTGCCCCCCACCCAACATTATAAATTATAATCATTGGTGGTGCAGTAACCCACCACCTTCCCAGTATTATAATCATTGGTGGCAGTGGCCACAGGGCCCCCTCCTCATTGGCGGTGCAGTGGCAGCTTCTGATTGGACCCCCAGCAGTGAAATTGTGGTGCTCCAATCAGTCACCATGGCAACCAGGATGCTACTGAAGTCCTGGCTGCCATGGTAAGCTCCCTGTTGCTGTGTTTAAATCACCCCCTTTCACAATTTTACAAAATATACATTATAAACAATAAAAAATAAATTACATATTGCCATGCCTGAAAAAGTCCAAACTATTAAAATATTTAAAAAATATCTCCTATGTGGTGAACGTTGTAACAGAAAAATAAAAAAACGCGTTTTAGGTGCATTTTTGCAAACTTTCCTATGTCTTTCAATGAGGAGAGGCTTCTTTTAGACCAATTTAACACAGGTGTCTCCAACCAAGGTGTAGAAACATCTCAAAGATGGTCAAGAGAAAAGGGAGGCCTCCAAAGCTAAATGTCAAGTGTGAAAGCAAAGGGTCTAAATACTTATGTCCATGCCAAATTTCCTTATTAGTAAATTTGCAACAATTTCTAAAATTCAGTTTTCACTTTCTCATTATGAAGCATTAAGCGCAGAACGATGGGGGAAAACTTGATTTTTTTATTTTATTTTACCACAAGGCCGCAACATAAAAAATGTGAAAAAAGTGAAAGGGTTTGAGGACTTTCTGAATCCATTGTAAGTAAATTACATTGTTGTATGCTACCTGGCTAGTTTTCCTGTGGGAAATAATTTTCCTTGATGTTTTGTCCCACAGTTATTGAAGAATATAATTAGCACGGCTCATTATATTACTGACAACACTGATTTATTGTTTCCTCAATATCACCCGTTATAGGCATTGGGGTATATTACTGGCGTAGATTGTCGAACTGCTGGAAAAGTACAGTACTTTGTTTCCCTGCTTGGTCCACTCCATGTATGACCAGCACTCCATTCACAACAGGAAACCTTTCTAGGACTGTTGGACTATCACAGGCCACCAACCACTTACCTGCCATTTCCCTCTATGGGTACTTGGCCTATAAAACCATTAATCCCTTAGACTCCACTTCCCGGTTTCGCCCCCAAATCAAATCTGATAGCAACTCACTATAGGTTCACAGGTCTATACATAACATGGACGGAGCCCCCTTCCCTTCTGTGTATAATGACTTGAATACATATATCTACAGGTTTGGGAATACTTGCAGATAAATACCCTGATGACTATGAAAGAGGGAAGGCCATGGGCATCGCACTAGGAGGTGTGGCTGTGGGTGTGCTCAGTAAGTACTATGATTTTAAAGTTTCATCAGTCTGTTGGTTTTTAGTTTTGACTTGTCTTCTGTAAAGTTTCCCTCTCTCATATTTCCCTCCCTTTGCAGCTGGTGCTCCCTTTGGTTCCGTCATGTATGAGTTTGTTGGGAAAGCTTCACCATTCTTAGTGCTGGCCGCTCTCGCTCTGCTAGATGGAGGTAATAATTTTTTTGTAAGTAGGAGCAGTAGAGTTTCACAATGGAGATGACAGAGCTTCTTAAAATTCGTTTTGTGTCCAGTTTGTTGAATTTTTCAAAAACATTGATTTTGATTCTACCCTAAGAAAGAGCAAACTGATTTATAATGAACAGGGTTCTTTACTAATTTCACAAAAATGTGTCCACCAAATGAACCCAAAGCTTATCAGGTTTTAAGATTTTACTGCGTATGTTGGTGGACAAAACCATGAGGGAGGAAGAAAAAGGATGCTCACGTGACCCTTGGAGGAAGTGTGTGTGGGGGGAAGTTTGCCCCTGGGGGGGCTCAGAGACTGAAAAACAGCCTCATAAGACAATCGAAGTGGCAGCAGGCAGGGAGATGCCGATGCCGAATGGGCAGAAGTCACTCTGTGTTGATAATAAACAAATTACCTTTCTGTCTGAGTGCTAACTATAAAGAAGGTTACCTAGCCTAGGTAGTTTAGAACAAACAGGTGGATAAGACTTTATCCAGCCAGCACAGGTCATGAAGTCTCAAAACTCTGACCAGGATTGTATTTGCCTTGTATTTATCTCCATACTAATGAGCCCAGTAGCTACATACGGTTCATCTCAGGCTAGGGAAAATGGTGTACTGGAGCGGGAGAGAATGTCAGGACCCACTACCAACATACCCACCATGCCATACAAATTCAGGCACCCAAAGCACTTTAAAGACACTAGGCTTTGAAACTACTCAGCTTTCCTGGATTCTTTTTTGTCTGGGTTAGATATATATCATCCAGTACTTCACTATACACAATGTTACATATCCCCCCTCTTCTCCAGACCGGAGGTCTATGCACTTTTTGCCATCATACAGTGAACTCTGGGTAACACATCTGCATTCCCTTGAGATTTTCTCAGCCTGTGTTCCACTGTAAACTTGAAAATCTGCAAAGACAGGAACCACCAGGTCACTCTGGCATTTCTCTCCTTATTTTGTTTCATTCATGCCAGAGGAGCATGTTCTGTCATCAATGTAAATTTTCTACCGAGGAGATAGTAGATTCCAAAGCCCCCTTGATTTTTTTCTGCCGAAGCAATTATAGAAGCGCTCATTAGTACAGTAGGACAGGGGAGCGGTGTATGCAGCTGACTATACTCACCACTTCCTGGTCTTCCTTGGCCCCATGCTGCGATGTCACCTGTACGTGGCATGGGGATGTCTGAGCGCTCTGTGTCCTCAGTACCTACTCACCTTGTCCTGTTCCTGAAGTCCTCTCTTCTTTGCAGACACAGATCGCTCTGCAGCACTGTGTGGGCAGAGCTTATGCAGATTTCCGGGCTGCAGGCTCTGCCCACACATTCCAGTCAGCGCGATCTCTGCCTGCAAGCTGAATGGTGGAGCAGGGAGAAGTCTCTCTGCTTCACCATTCTGTGCGCCGCTGGCCTGAAGGAAGGGGAGGAGCACAGGAACTGAGCGGTGAGTGACAGGACATCCGCTCCCTGCGCTCCTACAATGAGTGCTTTAATCTGTATTGATGGAAGCGCTCATTGCTTCTGGCACCCCCCTGAGAGCCGACCCCCTTCCTTAGTACGCCACTGTAGTTCAGGTTCGCCAATTTTTTAAAAAAGTTTGGGTTGGACCAGAATCGATTCAGACTGAACTAAAGTTGCACCAATGCCCTGAAAATTGGTATATAACACCTTCTAGTCTCCTCAGACTCAGAATTATTAGGAAAAGTTGTCTTTATTCATTTGTTTTTTTAGAATTTTTTATTTTCTTTCTCCCCTCCCCAAGCTCTTGAATACAATGACAGCAATAGTAAATGATGTCTGAGTGACCTTGACATACATAGCTGTGGTTAAACACACATTTCACAATGTTAATATACAGCATGTTTAAAATAACACTGTGCTGGCACATGTATTATGCTTTTCCATATTCCAAAAATTGTCCCTTATCAGGGGCAGATGATGTTTAAACACACATATTGTTATGGGATTGTTAATATTGTTGTTAAGTGGTTTGGGGGGGACCAAGCATCCAAAAAGAATGCCTTGATATGGTCAGAATGCCTGCCGGTACGACACGCACATGTTGATTATCAGAAAAAAAAGTGGCTTGTTGTGAGTGAGCCTAAAAAAATTCTCCCTTTTAATTGGGAGCCGCAGTCGGGCAGTGTGGATGTGGAAAGGTATGGTATGAATATAGTGACATATGGCCACAATAGTGGCAGCAGCAAGAGCACGATAGCATGGAATATACAAGGCAGTAGGTCGGCTGTCTATGGGTAGCAGTGGCATGCTAAGGTGTTTGGCACCCATGATGGGTTCTTTCTCTGGCACCCCACCCATACTTTAAAAGATTGTGCCCCCTCAGTGTAGCAATGCCCACATTGTGCCCCCTCAGTGTAGTAATGCCCACATTGTGCCCCCTCACAGTAGTAATGCCCACATTGTGCCCCCTCACAGTAGTAATGCCCTCACAGCCCACATGGTCAAATAATGCAGTAGTAAATGAAATGCTACACATATTATTATACTCACAGATGAGACTGATACAATTGAATATAAAATATCTAAAGGCGCACAACTCTAGTTTTACATATCGCTTCTTTAAAAGATGCCCAACTCAAGTTTCACAAACTGGAAGAAACGTTATGTGAAATTCGAGTTGAGCATTATTAGCATTAATATATGCAATTTTATCAGTCTCATCTGTGAGTATAATAAAGCGTGTTGCATTTTATCTACTGCCGAGTTTTTTCACCATGTATGCTGTGGTGTATGCTGTGCTGTGGTTTTTCCTCATCTAGGGAGATCAGTTTGACCGTACCAACAGGAGTTGTTTGAAAGGAAGCAAGCAACCTGTGAACTAGTGAGGAACCATGATACAGAACTGTAAACTCTGGGTTTCTGCAGGTGAGACCTATCTTGAGTTTGGACCTATGAACATAGCTATACTTACCTGCTCCCCGTCTCTCCATTCAGGCTCCATGGCTCTTGGGCTGTCCATCGTATTTCCGGTCCTAAAATGTAAAGTTCCTCCACAGATGAGATCACATGCACTGCTGCAGACAATGACTAGCAGCTGTGACGTGTCTCCTAGTGGCCTGTGACCCAACTGTGATCTTGTACATGGGGACACATATCTGCTGAGGCCAGGCATTGGCTGCAGCAGATCATATGACACTGTCCATGTAGCAACCTGAGACGACTAGAAGTCGCTTCACAGGTCCAGCTGAAGGAAGCCATTTTAAAAAATGCTGTACAATCATTTTAAGAGTTTGTCGGATGTCCAATTTAATCTAGTGATATATGTCATGATGTTCCTCACATTGCTCTTTGTTATCCACAGTTCTACAGCTCTGTATGCTGCGTTTTGCCAAGTATGTTCCAGGGGTGAGTATACAGAAAATTTATTATAAAAAATCTTGACATGAGCAGAACTACTGGACCCGGGACTAAGCAATTGTGTTGTTCTTCCATAGATCATTCCAGAAACATCGTACTGCTCACTTCTCACAGATCCTTATATTTTAGTGGCTACAGGTAAGTTACATTACCGGCCATTCCATATTCAGTGTATAGCAAGGTGTATAGCAAAGATAAACAGCTGACAACCTTGGTGGTACACTGGGGCATGTACGTCAGAGAATGGAAACCTATGCTTACATATCATATTCTGCCATTTCTTCCTAGGGGTTCTTTGCCTTGCTAATATGTCTATTGGAGTTGTGGAACCCACTCTGCCCATATGGATGATGGAAACTATGTGCTCGCCCAACTGGCAATTAGGTACCTGTTTTGCGAAACTGATTCTTTTCACATTATATTATATAAGACTACAAAGACACTTTATAGCCTAGCTTGGCGTCAGTTTGCACCACAAACTCCTTCCTAAAACCAAACATAATTCTCAAAAAAGCTCGGACTTGTTTTCTTTGTTAAAGGGTTATTCTCATCTTAGACAATGAGGGCATATCGCTAGGATATGCCCCCATTGTCTTATAGGTGCGGGTCCCACCGCTGGGAGCCGAACCTACATCAAGAACAAAGCCCCCCAAAGTAAAGGAGGGCGTACTGCACATGCGCAGCCGCCCTCTATTCATTTTTATGGGGCCGGCCAAAATAGCCGAGCATTGGCTCGGCTATTTCCGTTGGCTACATAGAAATGAATGGGAGTGGTGGCCTCGCATGTGCGGTGTGCTCCCATTCATTTCTATTGGAGCAGCGGGGGAGCAGCGCCTGGGGGTGGCCGGACCCCAGGAAACCTGGGGTCCTCCAGTCGCAGAGCTCCCCACCCCAATCTCGATATAGGTGGGACCCGCACCTATAAGACAATGGAGGCATATCCAAGCGATATGCCCCCATTGTCTAAGATGAGAATACCCCTTTAAGGTCTGTGGCCACTTTATTCACCTGGGGTTTTATCACACCTCTTTGTTTTACGTACCCCAGAAATATGCCTTCTGTAGACCCAAAGCACACTTTTTAGGATTTGCTGCACTGAAGCAATCTAGTACAGCTTATGCTTTTGGTAAATGACATTTCCAATTGTTGTAAAAAAAAACCATAATATTGTTCAGATATGCAGAAGCATATCTATAGTGGGGTCAAAGGACTATGTCCATCAACCTTTGGGAAGTTGCCAGAACCTCATGTAACCCAAAAGGAAAAATGTCAGGGGTGACAAATGCAGTATTCTCTTTAACATTGTCAAATCCCACATTCTGCCATACATGTATGGCACACTAATTGAGCGGACACAGGAGCTGTTCTCCCTTGATCAGTACAGAGGCCTGGCTGTTACCGATAGCCAGCTTCCTGCTGTAACCCCCAGTATCGGAGAAAACTCCAACGCCTGTGGATTAACCTCTTAAAAGCTGCTGTCTTTCTGCCTACCATCATTTGTCTCTCTTCTATACGTATTGTCTGGCTGCTGCTAATCAGTTGGCACTCTGGAAAGAGGTGTTGCTCTTATCTTGCTTTGTGGACCCATACACCCAAGTAGAAAAAGTCAATCAGCACTCACTTTTGATGCAAAACAATCTTCACTTTATGCCATAAACAAAATACAGGCAGATTTGATGCATTTTGGCTAAGCAGACTTTTTTTCAAACAAGCATGCTAACATGGACTTTTTATAGGGCTCCTATTAAGGTCTGTCACAGGCA
>ONZH01023114.1:0-31511 GCA_900303285.1 Rhinella marina | reverse complement strand
TCTCCAAGTTGGACACGTGGCTGGAACTGTCCCTGTACGCCTTGGAGGTGCTTGCCTGCCCTGCCGCCAGCGTGCTATCAGAAAGGTGTGTTCAGCGCAGCCGGGGCATTATAACCGATAAGCGCAGCCGCCTGTCAACCGACAGTGCGGGACAGGCTGACGCTAATCAAAATGAACAGCAAGTGGATTGACCCGAACTTTGCTTCTCCAACCGTGGAAAGCAGCCAAAAGTGAAGTGCCATTGTATGAAGTGCCATTTCCTCTCCACCTCCTCCTCCTCCTCCTTAACCGCCGTAGAATTGCTCCATAAAAAAAAATATATATATATTTATGGCTCTCCTCTTGGCCTCCACATAATTTTTTAAGAGGTCTCACCCTTGGGGCCTCCACAATGGGCCTTATCATTTTTAAGAGGTCTCACAGGTCTCACCTTGGGCCTCCACATAATTTTTAACGGGTCTCACCTCTTGGGTCTCCACAAAATTTTAAACCTCACCTCTTGGGATGTCAGTCTACCTCTTGCCTCATAATTTTTAACGGTCTCACTCTTGGGCCTCCACAAATGTTAGTCTCACCTCTTGGGCCTCCAAAAATGTTTAACAGTCTCACCTATTGGGCCTCCACATAATTTTAGAGGTCTCACCTCTTGGGCCTACTCAAAATTTTTAACCGGTCTCACCTCTTGGTCTCCACAAAAATGTTTAACAGGTCTCACCTCTTGGGCCTCCACATAATTTTTAACGGGTCTCACCTCTTGGGCCTCCACAAAATGGTTTAACAGGGTCCAGGTCTCCTCTTGGGCCTCCACATAATTTTTAACAGGTCTCACCTCTTGGGCCTCACAAAATGTTTAACAGGTCTCACCTCTTGGGCCTCCACAAAATTAACAGGTCTCACATTGGCCTCCACATAAATTTTAACGGGTCTCACCTCTTGGGCCTCCACAAATTTTAATACGTCTCACCTCTTGGGCCTCCACAAAATGTTTAACAGGTCTCACCTCTTGGGCCTCCACATAATTTTTAATAAGGGTCTCACCTCTTGGGCCTCCACAAAATGTTTAACAGGTCTCACCTCTCTTGGGCCTCCACATAATTTTTAGAGGTCTCACCTCTTGGGCCTCCACAAAAATGTTTAAGAGGTCTCACCTCTTGGGCCTCCACATAATTTTTTAGAGGTCTCACCTCTTGGGCCTCCACATAATTTTTAAGAGGTCTCACCTCTTGGGCCTCCACATAATTTAAGGTCACCTTGGGCTCCAATCTTAAGCTCCCCTCTGGGCCTCCACATAATTTTTAATACGTCTCACCTCTGGGCCTCCACAAAATCTTTAACAGGTCTCACCTCTTGGGCCTCCACATAATTTTTAAGAGGTCTCACCTCTTGGGCCTCCACATAATTTTTAAGAGGTCTCACCTCTGGGCCTCCACATAATTTTTAAGAGGTCTCACCTCTTGGGCCTCCACATAATTTTTAACGGGTCTCCCCTCTTGGGCCTCCACATAATTTTTAATACGTCTCACCTCTTGGGCCTCCACAAAATGTTTAACAGGTCTCACCTCTTGGGCCTCCACATAATTTTTAAGAGGTCTCACCTCTTGGGCCTCCACATAATTTTTAAGAGGTGTCACCTCTTGGGCCGCCACAAAATTTTCCATGAGCCTCTGGCCAGCCCACGGCCTCTTCCTGCCTTTTGCGGTCCTACGCATCCCTCAACATCCCCACTGCTTTACCTGCTAGACATGACACTGGGCCAGGTCGGGTCACTGACATCTCAAGCGCCAACAATTTGGGCATTTTAAGGCTTCTGCATGTGTTTGAGTTGTTTTTACATTTTAAAGAAGACATGTCTGACCACATCTCACACACACACACAATGACAATTAGGGGTGGGGTCTATTTGCTTTCCCCCTTGCCTATGCCATCTGTGGTTGTCATAGGCAACGTGATTTTAAGGGGTGCAGAATTTTATCTTCTTTTTTGTCTAGTTTGGCTTGGGGTCCATGGCAATGTTGAGGAAAGAAGGTTTCCTTGTATGGTCTCACTTTACAGAGAGGTTAGATTGTCTTTGGAGTGTATTGTTGAGAGGCTGTGATAGTGGCGTAATAGTGCGACTTGGGCGGGTTATATGCACCCAGACATGCTTCCCCTGCTGTCCTAGTTGCATTCCAGCAGTGTTGGCATCCTTTTCTGAGGTTCCAGGGTGGACTTGGTGACCTCCAAGTGGTCGAATTGAGATTTCCAAGTGGCGAGCATTTTTTTCCCATAGACTTTAATGGGATTCGATATCCGGTCGAATAGTCGAATTTCGCAGTCTATTCGAATCGAATTTCGAACTTTCGAATATTTCACTACTCGCTCATCTCTAGATATAACTTCACTTAGATTGACCAAGTGTATGGGTACATTCCTGTTCGACACAGTGACCAAGCTCCCAGCGGCTAGGACAAGGGGATGATCTCGCAGATGCAGGAGTTCCACGAGGGCCGGGTAATCCTGACCTCGGACACCGATGCAGGCCTTGCACCATGTCACAGTCCCTGCTCCGGGCTGGAGTTCGATAGGATGAGCGTCCCTGACGCGAACACGACATATTTCACCCTGGCGGTTGCCGAATTTTTGTTGGGCAGCTAGCACCTGGATGGTCTGGTTTATGCACGTTGTGTTACAGAGGGTGCAGTCACTAGAGTTTTATTCAGAGCTTCCAGCACCTCGGTTGTAGCAGTTGCCAAGTACATTCATCCCCAGGACAGCAGGGCAATTGTCATCTTCCGGAACCTGAATCATGACTACCCCTTGATGTGGGAGTTTAGTATCTTCAATCTGTAAGGTAGGTTCCCAATAGCCTAATAGAGGCACTGTTTGGCCGTTAGTAGCTATGATGTGGAGCCAGGACTCTGGAGGTTGCGTCAGCTGGGCTCCGTTCTGGCATTTTTGAATGCTACTTGACAGATGGTAGTCACTTGAGATCCGGTATCAATTAAAGCAGGAAGCTTCACTCCGTTTGATGCCAACTTCAATCACGGGGCGGGCGCCCACATACTTAGGCATAAAGGCTGGATCTTTGGGACCTAGTATTCTTCCTCCTGAGGGTGGTCCTTGACCTCAGGGGATACCCGTTTAACTGCCAACAGTCCCTTTCAGTGTGTCCAGGCTTCTGACAATGCTGGCATATGCGTTTTTATGGTGCCACGATACCCAGGATCTGACACTCTACTGTTCGGCCGACGTCGCTCTTGTCGTGGACCGGGTGTAGGATGATCTCGTGGAGTGGAAGTCCCCTTCTCAGTCTTGGGCTGATGTTCCAGTCGCTCTAGCTGCTTCCTCATCCTCTCCATTTCTCAGCTAGGAGGGAGACTTGAGCAGTCAGGGCTGCAACAGCATCTGGGACAGGTACCTGAGACCCATGCTCAGCTATCTGGCTGTGGGCAGCAGGACAGGCAATTTCTTCTTGACTTTAGGGGGTTCAAGCTGGTGACTTTCCCCTAGGATGCCAATAGCAAGCTCCTTAAAATCTAAGAAAGGGGTATCTGGGTGCTGAGCTGACAGCATCTTCAGCTGACGTTTGAGTGATTCATCTAGGACACCTTCAATAAACTGCTCTCTGAGGGTTTGATCTTGTCGCTCAGAGGGGGGGTCTATGTGGATAACTGCACGCAGAGGTTCTTGCAGGGACAGGGCAAAGTCTCTCAAGAAGCGCATCTTTAGGCGGTCCTAGTTTTGTGGGGGTATCGAGTGAATATAAGAAAACATTATTTAACCTTATGGTGAACTATATAGCTATGCAATGCTCCAAGATGGCATCTGCGTCCTGTAGACCGCCCTGGAATGCAAGAAGAAGTTCCCATAGGAACCTCAGCCCACATGAGGATCGACCAATTAACGGGAAACCTGGTGCCTTATCACGCTTCAAGCTGCCCACCTATTTCTTGTGTATGATAAAACTCGCTGTATGCCTAATAAAGCAGTCATTGCACTCCTACCCTACTGAAGGAGGATTTCATACCCGAGCCTTGTATTCTGGTATATTTCTTCCTGCATGCACTCAGTACATCAATTAGGACTGAGGTGGACAAAGGGTTGAGTTCACGTTAGATCTCCCCCAACAGCTGGCGCTCAACGTGTGGCCACCAGAGGACGCGGTTAGTCGGAGAGATCCGACAAGTGGGAGTCTTGAGAAAATGGAGACGGATCACCTCCATACGAGCATGGTAAGTCTGCTGATTCTATGAATCTGTAGTCTTACTGGTGCCCTTGAAACCGTCCCACGTTAGTATTGGGTCCCCCTAGTTCGGTTTCCCTGAGGTCCCCAGGCGACAGGGAATCGACCGTGGCCGCTGAGTGGTCCCAAGTACCCTTGTAGTTTAAAAGTCTTCCACACCTTTGTCCACCATCTGGGTTGTTTTCTGTCTGTCTTGGTAAAGTTCCCTATGGTTACTCCTGTCTACTGTGGACGGCAGCCTCTGTGGGTCTGTACGGAGGAGGTTGGTTCATCACGGGAATTGAGAGACAGGGCAGCGGGTTCCGGTGATTTAAGTTCACCGAGGGCTGCAGGGTCTCAAGAGATACGCGGAGTGTCTGCCACACTGATAAGTCGTGTCTGGTTACCGGGACAGGGCAGCGGGTGCCGGTGACGTTCACCGAGGAGCTGCAGGGTCCCGAGAGATACGTGGGGTGTCTGCAGCACTGATAAGTCATGTCGGGTTACAGGGGCAGGGCAGCGGGTGCAAGTTCACCGAAGGGTGCAGGGGTCCCAGGATATCGTGACAGGATCTCCCAGGGTCAGACCTCGCTAGGGTTTTGCCTAATCAGTGGACCGGGTGTCTCTAGGGGATTTGTTATTTGTGTTTGTTGGCTGGAGGATGGAGAAACTGAAAGGAATCTTCAGGGTGCCCCCACCTAGACCACCTGGACATTGTGGCTCAGTTTCCTTTGTTATCAGAAGAGAGGGAGAGGAGTATGTGAGGGAAGTTAAGGAGTTAAATGAAGATGTGTGAATTCCCTTAGGGGGCAGGCTACAACCCTTAGAGTGGAGAAGGGGAGAAGGATTCTAAAAAAAAACAAAAAAAAAAAAAAACAAAACAATGCTGAAGAATTGTTGTCAAAGGAAGGTTGGATGGAATATGAAGAGATAGGGGAGAATGGGAATGTTTCTTTATGTCTGTCTATTCTGTCTGTTTATGTTGAATGTCATGTTTGTTACATGTTATGTCTGTTGTGTACCAGAAATCTGACCTTGTGTGTGCCAGAAAACTGACCAGTAAAGGAAGGTCACACAGCCATGTTTACTGTGAGCAAAATCCGCTCTACCGATGTGATGATGAGGCCAAATTAAGGGTTAAGTGTTTGCTCTGGCTTTGGGCCAGGGAGGAGTAAGAAAAGTGTTATCTGCAGGAGTAAGCACAGGGCATTTGGCCTTGAAGTTAGAACATTTTATTCTAGATGTTATATAAAAAAATAAATAAATAAAAAAACCAAGGTGAGCATCAGCGGAAAAATTATTAACTACAAGAAATTAGTCTGGACAGAAATGTATAATGAAAAGACAAATGATTACTTTTACATGCCGCCAGCACAGCCCCTAAGATGGCGCAGGAGGACCCTGCCATGCTCCAGCAGACACATCCCCCACCATATCACTAGCCCCCTCAGTCTCCCTCTCCAAAGGGGTGGACCTGTGAAGTATGTTAGTGCCAAAAACCATACCTACGGCTCACTTCTTTGTATCCGGTTATCACACCAAAACGGCATGCCCTACGTCCCAATTTCCATTCTGGCAGCCATCTTAACTAATCCCATTTCCACTTCAGTGGCAATCTTAACTCCTGCAACTTCCGGTCGGCCCAACGACCATTTTAACTGAGGGAACGTCAGTCCACGCCCAGTGGCCATCTTAGTTACTGGTATTATCCGTGACACAGCTACAAGCACGAAACGACACACATAGATCTAAGTAGCATCACAAAGAGTAATCAACTTAGTAAATGGAGGATACACATATACCTATGATTAGTTATTATTGTTTAATTAGATGAAATGACTTAACCTCTATGTTTTTTTCCTTTATTAGGATTAACCCCTTCAACCCCGGGCCTGTTTTCATCTTTCCGCCCAGGCCATTTTTTGCAAATCTGACATGTGTCACTTTATGTGGTAATAACTTTGGAACGCTTTTACTTATCCAGGCCATTCTGAGATTGTTTTCTCGTCACATATTGTGCTTCACGACAGTAGTAAATTTTTGGCAAAATATTTCATTTTTATTTATAAAAAAAAATACCAAATTTACCAAAAATTTTGAAAAATTTCCAAATTTCAATTTCTCTACTTTCAAAATACATATTAATACCTCCAAAAATAGTTATTATTTTACATTCCCCATATGTCTACTTTATGTTTGCATCATTTTATAAATGTCATTTTACTTTTTTAGGACGATAGCGGGCTTAGAAGTTTAGAAGCCATTTTTCAAATTTTCACCAAATTTTCCAAAACCATTTTTTTAAGCACCAATTCAGATATAAAGTGATTTTGAGGGGCTTACATAATGAAACCCACCCATAAATGACCCCATTTAGAAACTACACCCCTCAAATTATAAAAAAACTGCTGTTACAAACTTTGTTAACCCTTGAGGTGTTCCTTTTTTGGCAGATTATTCATGTTAATAATTTTTTTATTGCAACACAGTAAGGGTTAACAGCAAACTAAACCTCAATATACATGTACATTGCTCTGATTCTGCAGTTCACAGAAATACCCCATATGTGGTGGTAAACGTCTCTATGGGTTTGTGGCAGTGGTCAGAAGGAAAGGAGCGCTATATGGATTTTGGAGGCAGATTTTGCTGGAATAGTTTTTAGGCACCATTTTGTAATTGAGAGACCCTGACGTACCCCTACAGTGGAAACCCTCAAAAAGTGACCCCATTTTGGAAACTACACCCTTCAACGAATATATTGAGGGGGGTACTGGCCACTTTGACTCCCTAATTGTTTTACGGAATTTGGAAACACTTGGCTATGAAAATGAAAAATTTCATTTCTTCCAATAAAATGTTGCTTTAGCCCCAATTTTTTTGTATTTTCATAAGGGGTAACAGGAGAAAAGCACCCCATAATTTGTTACCCATTTTCTCCTGAATACGGCAACACCTCATGTGGTGGTAAACTGATGGGGGGCACATGGCAGGACTCAAAACAGAAGGAGCGCCATATGGATTTTACAACACAGATTTTGATGGAATGGTTTGCGGGAGCCACT
This sequence comes from Rhinella marina, assembly GCA_900303285.1. Lineage (NCBI taxonomy): Eukaryota > Metazoa > Chordata > Amphibia > Anura > Bufonidae > Rhinella > Rhinella marina. Next base: position 24,248 of record ONZH01023114.1, on the reverse strand, counting down.
GATTTTTATTTTTTTGAGTTATTGTCTTATGTGGGGGCTCATTTTTTGCGGGATGAGCTGATGTTTTCATTGGTACCATTTTGGGGTACATAAGACTTTTTGATCGCTTGGTATTACACTTTTTGTGAGTCAAGGTGAAAAAAATAGCTGTTTTGGCATGGTTTTTAAAAAAATGTTTTTACAGCATTCACCAGAGAGGGCAAATCATGTGATATTTTTATAGAGCAGGTTGTTACGGACGCAGCGATACCCAATATGTCTAACATTTTTATTTTTGGAAAGTTTTACACATTAGATTTATTTTTGAATAGAACAAAATCTTTATTTTGTGTTGCCATTTTCAGAGAGCCATATTTTTTCATTTTTCGGGCGATTGTATCAGGTAGGGTATCATTTTTGCAGGACAAGATGACGGTTTGATTGGTACCATTTTGGGTTAAATACGCCTTTTTGATCGCCTGCTATTACACTTTTTGTGAGGGAAGAGGGAAAAAAATATGGCTATTTTGGCATAGTTTTTTTAACAATTTTTTTACAGCATTCGCCTGGGGGACCATCTCATGTAATATTTTTATAGAGCAGGTTGTTACGGACGCGGCGATACCCAATATGTCTACCATTTTTATTTTTGGAAAGTTTTACACAATATATTTATTTTTGAACAGAATAAAATCTTTTTTTTCTGTTGCCATTTTCTAAGAGCCATATTTTTTTTATTTTTTGGGAGATTGTCTTAGGTAGGGTATCATCTTTTGCGGGACGAGATGACGATTTTATTAGTACCATTTTGGGGTAAATACGCCTTTTTGATCGCGTAGTATTACACTTTTTGTGGGGGAAGGTGACAAAAAAATGGCTGTTTTGGCACTGTTTTTATTTTTTATTTTTTACTGTGTTCACCTGGAGGGATGGATTATATGATATTTTTATAGAGCCGGTCGATACGGACGTGGCGATACCTAATATGCCTACTTTTTCTTTTTTTTTCTTTTTTTAACATTTATTTTTACTTTATTGGGGGAAAATGGCGTTTTTCTTTTTTTTACTTGAAACTTTTATTATTATTATTATTATTATTATTTTTTTTTTTTTTTTAACTTTATTTTTTAACTTTTTTTTCACCTTTTTTTCAACGTTTGGGGGTCTGATCCCCTGTACAATGCATTACAATACTGTATTGTAATGCATTGGCTGTAAGTGTATTACTCACAGTAATACACTTAAAGCCTGCTTCCTGTGCGATCCAGGGGGCTGGATCGCATAGGCTCGCAGGGATGGCAGCCACGATGCCTAAGGAAGGCATCGGGCTGCCATCCAAGCCATCGGGTCCCCGTCACAGCAGCGCGGCGACCCGATGGCCCCCCCTCTCGCTATCCTGAACATGCGCACACCTCATGTGCCGCGGTCAGCGCTGACCGCTGCACATGAATTCCCCAGGGGTCCGGCACCTGGGCACTGCCGTACCCCCGCCATGCTGCAGCCATGTCAAAAACAAAACTTCAGGTTTAAATTACTGTTATCTTCCTTGAGGGAAACATCTCACCAGTACCAGGAACCCACCCACTTGTGTCTGGAGATTGGGTGGTAAAAAGACATGTTAGAAAATGCCTTAAACCCTGGTTTGATGGTCCATTACAAATGTTGTTGACCACAAGCACATCATTGAAGCTCAAAGGAAAGTCTAATTGGATCTACACCAGTCATTGCAAGAAAGTGTTGAGTCTGGAGACTTGAAAGGATGGTGTTTCTTGTTCCCCCTTGTGTGACTGTTGATCCTTGATTCAAAGAATATAGATTCTAAATCAGATGGTAAAAATAGGTTTCTGGGTCATGAAAAAGTTGTGTAAAAGAAAGAACAAAGCTGCTAAAGTCCGATACTTCCAGCCCAATGGACCCATAGATGGTATTGCCCAAAGATTTTTAGTATTAATAGTTTTTTTAATGTTCATCAATAATGAGAAGTTGAAAACTGAAACTCAACTTAACAGCGCCCCCATATATTCTGTATTAGGGATAGGTAAGAATCTGACTTCCCATTGTATAAGTCCATTAAGAGGGAGCCTATCCAATAGGGATAGGTTGTCTCCAAAGTGGGTGAAACAACCAACAGGTACAATGGAACAGATTGTAGGACCCACTTAGATTAGGGACAGTATCCAGCCAATTGAAATAGATTAGTCTCAAACCCGTGAAGAAATCCCTACCCCCGTCTTGCTTTCCCCATCCAGGTAGGACATCAAGTTAGAGGGGTAAGAGATGGATTCGACGGTAAAATAATGTTTTAGGGGGACTGTGGGGGTATCGAGTAAATATAAAAAAAAATTATTTAACCTTATGGTGAACTATATAGCTATGCAATGCTCCAAGATAGCGTCTGCGTCCTGGACAACGCCCTGGAATACAAGAAGAAGTTCCTATGGGAACCTTAGCCCACATGAGGATTGACCAATTAACGGGAAACCTGGTGCCTTATCACGCTTCAAAGCTGCCCACCTATATCTTGTGTATGATAAAACTCGCTGTATGCCTAATAAAGAAGTCATTGCGCTCCTACCCTACTGAGGGAGGATTTCATAACCGAGCCTTGTATTCTGGTATATTTCTTCCTGCATGCACTCCAGTACATCAATTAGGACAGAGGTGGACAAAGGGTTGAGGTCACGTTAGATCTCCCCGAATAGTTTCAAAGGTGGCACTGAGTCAGTCTAGAATCTGCTAAGCTGTTTTTCGCTCTGGCCGAGGGCCAGGACTTGAACTCCTGGAGCGCAGCTCCCTGTATTTGGCCAGATACTGGATATAGCTTAAAAGTAGCTAACATTTTATCACGGAATTCCCTGAGTGAATGAGGTTCTCCTGAATAACGTGGAAGCCAAGGTGCTCCAAAGTAATATGGCATAGTCAGAGGCATGATACATGTGGCTGCAGCAGCTGCTGGTGGATCACTGCAGTCCAAGGGCTGCTAGGTTCACTGTCAGACATGGCTCTTGATATCCTGTACCAGACTAGAGGGTTCAGTGCCAGCTAAAATGCAAATTAAGTACACATTGCTATGGGGTAATGGCAGCAGAATTGGTGCGTGGCTCCTTTAAGAGGCGCTACAACTGCTCAATTATGGGAAGTATGATGCAGACAGATTATAGCCCATAACAATTTTTAGCAAGATTATTTTCACACTAGTACTCACTCAGACCTCTGGACATTGCTTCTCAGGATCCAGGGAAGAAGGAGCTTCATTTTCCCTTTTTTCAAGATGGCCACCGATTCACTTCCTGTAGGGGTTGCAGTTGAATTCTCTGTCCTTCAGGGAACTTGTACTCTGCACTTTTGTTCCTCCTGCTGAAAGATTGGTTCCTCTATGGGAGGCGGGGCTGTTTGGTTCCCTCCCCTCTGCTGGGTGGATGTTTTCCTTCTGAAGAGCTGATGCCCAAATCCAAGATGGCCAATTAACCCCTGTTTTGCCATAGTGCTGCAACTGATGCAGATTCACAGTCTCCAGCAGTAAGTACACGCAATAAAGCTCTTGTAGGGGGTTTTACAGATAGAGAAGGCCTTCTAGGTGCAAAAAAGTGGATCCTGTTCATGACGCCAAATTGCAACGTACGGATGCCAGTTTGCTACGGGCGACCCTCCCTCCCTCCAGGGCCCAATAAAGATGGTAAAACTCTCGTCCCAGGTGTAGGAATGCCAAGTGGTATATTGTATGGCCTAAAATGTCTCTGGTCCCCAGGCTTTGGCTCCGGTTGCAATAATACGGGGAATAATAGAGGGTCATAGTAATAAATGAGTCCAGACCTTTTGGTGAAATCCAACACAGCTTTACTTAGGCAAACTTGCATCCAGGTAACAAACTTCTGGCTTTATCTTGGTTTCCAGCAGGCTTAGGCATGTGAACTTGGCAGGCAAAAATCATCTGCTATATCTCTGTAGCTCACTGCTGTACTGGACTTTCTTTAACTTGGATTTCTTCCAATGCTGCAAGTTTTCTGCTTGGTCTGACTTCCACTTGTGCCAGGGAAACACCTCCTGGCTGCTGAGGTTGTAATCCTCTGAATTTATGGCCACCAGAGCTGAAGGTACTCTGCCTGGCAGGGGCACGTTCTTCCCTTAGCATGGGGTAGAATTAACTGGATCTAACTGGTTCTCCAACCCTTACTGCAGGAAATGGGAACAGTCCACTCCTCTCCAAAAGGGGGTCAGAATGGCAGAGGAAAGGTCCATTCTGGGTAAACTATAAAGTAAGCTCTGCCTTGTTTTGCTGCCACCTGCTGGTACACCAGGCACATTACATAACAGTTGCATAACATTATATTAAGTGCACATTTTTGTATGACCTATAATAAAATACATAGATGAAATTGAGGTTAGCCGACAAGGGTAGTAGCATGGATTGAGTGGGTAGCACTACTCTGGGGTGTTACAGATATGGATATAACGGTGATGCTGATAAATATTAGATATAGTAGTTGATGCTGATAGATACAGATATAGCGGTGATGCTGATAGATATAGATATAGCGGTGATGCTGATAGATACATATATAGCAGTGATGCTGATAGATACAGATATAGCAGTAATACTGATAGATACAGATATTCTACAGATCTTCTGTTGTGGGTAAACTGTTTGAAGGTTTTCTGAGAGATGCTATCTTGGGAGTACCTCAATGAAAATAAGCAAATAACTCCATATCAGCATGGCTTTCATGAGGGATCGGTCATGTCAAACCAATTTAATCAGTTTTCTATGAGGAGTAAGTTCTAGACTTGACCGCGGCGACTCAATGGATGTCGTATATTTGGACTTCTCCAAAGCGTTTGACACCAGTACCACATAAAAGGTTAGTATACAAATGAGAATGCTTGGCCTGGGAGAAAATGTCTGTATGTGGGTAAGTAACTGGCTTAGTGATAGAAACAGAGGGTGTTATTAACGGTACATACTCAGATTGGGGTCACTGTCACTAGTGGGTACCACAGGGTTTGTATTGGGGTCCTATTCTCTTCATTATATTTATTAATGATCTTGTAGAAAGCTTGCACAGTAAAATATCAATTTGCAGATGACACTAAACTGTGTAAAGTAATTAACACAGAGGAGGACAGTGCACTGCTACAGCAGGATCTGGATAGACTGGAGGCTTGGGCAGAAAAGTGGCAGATGAGGTTTAACACTGACAAATGTAAGTTTATGCATATGGGAAGGAATAATGCAAGTCACCAGTACATACTAAAATGGTAAAGCATTGGGTAACTGACATGGAAAAGGATCTAGGAATTTTAGTGAACAGCAAACTAAGCTGCAGAAACCAGTGTCACAGACAGCTGCTGCCAAGGCCAATAAGATAATGGGTTGGCATCAAAAGAGGCATAGATGCCCGTAATGAGAACATAGTCCTGCCCACTTTACAAATCACTAGTCAGACCACATATGGAGTACTGTGTACAGTTCTGGGCTCCTGTGAACAAGGCAGACATAGCAGAGCTGGAGAGGTTCAGAGGAGGGCAACTAAAGTAATAACTGGAATGGGTGGACTACAGTATCCAGAAAGATTATCAAAATTAGGGTTATTCACTTTAGAAAAAAGACGACTGAGGGGAGATCTATAATAACTATGTATAAATATATCAGAGGTCAGTACAGAGATCTCTCCATCATCTATTTATCCGAGGACTGTGACTGTGACGAGGGACATCCTCTGCCGTCTGGAGGAAAGAAGTTTGTACATAAACATAGAAGAGGATTCTTTATGGTAAGAGCAGTGAGACTATGGAACTCTCTGCCTGAGGAGGTGGTGATGCGTAAGTTCACTAAGAGAGTTCAAGAAGGGCCTGGATGTATTTCTGGAGGGTAATAAATATTACAGGTTATAGTTACTAGAGATGGGTCAGTTGATCCAGGAGTTATTCTGATTGCCTGACTGGAGTCGGGAAGGAATTTTCCCCCTAAAGTGAGGAAAATTGGCTTCTACCTCACAGGGGTTTTTTTTTGCCTTCCCCTGGATCAACTTGTAGGAAAACAGGTTGAACTGGATGGACAGATGTCTTTTTTCGGCCTTACAAACTATGTTACTATGTTACTATGTTAGATATAGTGGTAATGCTAATAGATACAGATATAGCGGAGATGCTCATAGATACAGATATAGTGGAGATGCTGATAGATACAGTCATAGCGGTGATGCTCATAGATACAGATATAGCGGTGATGCTCATAGATACAGATATAGTGGTGTTTCTGATAGATACAGATATAGTGGCGGTGCCAATAGATACAGATATAGCGGTATTGCTGTATGAGTGACTCCATTGCTGCCCTATCATACAGACAATATCATCACAGACATATGTAGCATGATACAGGTGAGGGCTGACTATAGACCCTACAGGGAAATTTCCAGGTGGGCCAGTGCCCTAGGGAGCGATTATGCCCTCTTCAAATAATGCTAGGATCATTAGGTACTTTTGCATCTAGCAGGCGACCACAGGTGCCCTCCTAAATTCAACTGTACCGGAGTCTGCTATCATATTTATTCAGGGGAGTGATAGCTGTCAGATGAACAATTGTTCAAGTGACTGCTCAAAACATTGGCTTAAAGCAAAACTTGTCAAAAAGGGGGAAAGATTTACAAGAGTTCTCAGGGCCCTCCCTTTTCATAAAGCGGAAGGTCTATTTATCACAGCAAAAAGTTGTGTGATCCCATCTGCATCTTTCTTCAGATGGGTCCCTACACTAACACTTTTATAAGAGGAGATGTTATGTAGAACTTCTGTGAGCATCTTTTGACCCCCAGGAATCTGCATTGTATTAATGTAGTACTGGCATCAGCTGATGAATCATGAGTACAATATCTCTAAATGTCTCTAAATGTTTGTTTTAAAACAAAAAAATCTTAGGGTAGGGGACCCATCTGGTTGAGTCGCGTGACGGGGCAGATGGGCTCATACAATTCATTACATTGTGTGCTAAGAACCTCATGTTTGATTTTGAGGTTGTAGATAGAATATTGTACATCTCAGTTTATAAAGGGTGGCCCACGAAAAAGTAGCCGGGCCTCCAACGATATTATGACCAAGGTGAACGAGCAAGTGGATTGTTTTTTTTTTATTACCCACAACTCATAGAAGATGCTGAAAGTGGTCCTTGTTCACGTCTATGCATGTTGGGCACATCAGATTATGCTGGTTGATACTTCAACAGTGATGCTGCAGAAGAAAAATGTCGCCTGCTTTGTCCACAAAAGATGGGGCTACATGCCTCATCTCACAGAACTCACTGACACAAGTTCATGAACTGTTTACAAGGAGCGAACTGTGAGCACAGGGTTATGGCCACCATGTTTCCCGCCAGACTTGTCCACATGGGATTTTTATCTGCGGGAAAATGTAAACAGAATGATGTTTGTAAATGGTGTTTGAGATGTTTCCTTGAGTTCATCCAGGGGATGTGGATTGTTAGCGGACACTTTTCTGGTTTAAATTAAAAAATCGGCCTGTGGACAAGTTGAAGAGCTGCAAGCAGTATCAGCTAACATAAACCAACGTGCCCAAAGATACAGAGACGTGAACAGGGATCACTTCCAGCATCTTATGTGACTTGTGGGTAATTTAAAAAAAAAAGCAATCCGCTTGCTCGTTCTTGTCATACTATTGATGGAGACCGGGGCTTACCTTGTATAAATAAGGAGTATTACAGAATTATTATCTGAAATTTCTGAATATCTCAATGAGGCTTTCTTCACATTTAAGTCATGGTTTCCATCAGTGGTACTCAACGGTACACATCGACTTTTTAATGGGATCCATCGGTTTCCATTGAGCTGTCTACCATTTTGGTGGGAAAAAATTGCTTTCAGTGCAAATGTGTACATATCTTAGTCAAGGTAAATCAGCAGATTATCCCCTTCTGGACAGCCTTTGGAAGGCTCAAGGCTACCACAGCAGCAATATGTTCCTATAGAGCCCCAAAAAGACATGCACGCTCCAAAATGGTACGTATCAATAAAACCTACAGATCGTCCAGCAAAAAATGAGACTTCACACAGCTTTGTGATGCAAAGAAAAAGTTATTTTTTTGACAGTTTTTTAAAAAATATAAAAAACAAGAAAAACTACATAAATGTGGTATTACGGTAATTGTACAGACCAGGAGAATGAAGGTAGCAGGCCAGGCAGAGGGAACACCGTAAAAACGAAACCCACTGTGGAAGAATTCCTTTTTTTCCCGCTCCATCCTAAATGGAATTTTTTCCCCAGCTTTCCTCTACATTGTATGCAATAATTAAATAGTGGCATTAGAACGTACAACTGTCAACTGCCCCTTGCCCCCTGTCAATCAAAGCTCCTAGAGTCTCATTTGCATATATTAAACATAATTTTTCCCAGCAATGCAGGCATATATGAATATGGGTCCAACACAGATGCCTTCTGCTGCCAAGCGCACATGCAGCAATAGGTACAAATCTGCTGACAGATGCCCTTTGAATACTGAGGGAAAATGCCGGTCTTAATAAATGACCCCTGAATCTTTTCTCCACAACTATATCAAATGGCTCATCTCCTCCTGTTCTATCGCATGCTGCCTGCAGATTTACACCGCATTTTATAAAGGCAAAGCCAGATACGTTTCTTATATGTTCTAACCGTATCACAAAGCAATATGGTAGATCGTTTAGGGTCCTGGGCGCTTTCTCTCTGCTGTTTCCACACATCTCATAGGGTGATATAGAATAATAGTATGGATGCTCAGCCAGAGCTCTGTATAGCCATGTACCACTGTAGAGGTGCTAGTGGGCTTTAGGGGCCCAATTAACCTGTGAATAGAGTGCTCTATTGGGGACAATGTTGTGATTTCACTGGATGGGGGATGATGTCAAAAAACAAAAATTCAAGTCTGTTAAAATTAGTGGCATTTCTTATAAAGTCACATGATGTCACCAGCCAAAACTGATGACCCTTGTGTAGACGCATGATGTCACAAGCCAGATGTGATGTCCCTTGTATGGGCACATGATGTCACTGGCGAGAAGTGATGTACCTTGTGAGGACAAATTATGTCAAAAGCAAGAAGTGATGCCCCTTGTAAGGACACATAATGGCACTAGCGAGAAATGATGTCCCTTGTGAGGACCCATGATGTCACAAAGTCAGGAATGATGACTTCTGTAAGGACAGAAGTCCTTAGAGAATTAATCTTATTATCTAGGGCATTAAATCTTTACAGGGCACAAGACACAGGAGTCCACTTTCCCCTCACTTTTTAATCCAGCCTTGGAGCCCTCTCTAGATTCCTTGATCAAACACATTTGTTAAGGCACTTTTCAATGGACAGGCTATTATCAGGAACGAATCACACATTCCCAATAATTTCCTGATCATTAAACAGATATGAGAGCCGCATTTATATTCAGCAATCGTTACCTCTATATAAGGGATAAATGATCACTACTGTGATCGTTGTCTCCGTACAGATTCAGTGCTTGTCGGCAAGACATCCCTGTTTCCATAGGACAATCTGCTGCCAGTAAACAAGATGTGATCAACCAATTAGTGTTGGACTGGGGTGGCTTGGGCCCACCAATAAATTCATTCTGGGGGCCCATTGTACAGCTACATGCAAATACTATCTGCTCACACAGCGGCAGCAAGACATTGCTTATTATGGGGAACCTGCAGTAACATCGAGAAAGGCAGGTCCCTGAGGAAAGAGGATGCTGGCAGCCTCTATGCCTAGAAGTCATCTCAACCACTGATACATCTATAATATAAACTGGGCAATTTATTATATAATCTTCCCAGTATTTTTTATGAACATAGGCTGGTTGAGATGCTGTATGCTGTATATACTGCAGTCAATCTACTGTGCCATGTGTCACCTTTGCATGGGGTGTGGGAACCTTTCCCCTGTTGGCCAGTCTGAGCCTGCACCCAATGAACGTTCATTGGGTGATCAGCATCAATCGTTTGTCATCCCCCGATAAATGCCCCCATTCTTTCTCCATGTAAAAGAGCCTTTAAAGTCATTGAAACAAATAGCTCCAAATTTAATAATTTGCAGATAATCAACTGCTGTTAATAGATTGATATAGGGAATCAAGTAGATAAGATTGTATTCTTTATTATTCCACTGCCCCAGCGTGCCAACAAATACCATCCAGTCTACACCCCTTAGGGGGCCAGGTCTTAAAGAAGAACTACTGCAAAATTTTTATTCTCTGACCTGTTAGAAAAGTGCATGATATAATCTGTAATGAATGTCATTTCTTATCAGATGCTAAAATTGAGAGTTTCCACTCTCTTCTTATTATAGCTGGGTCATGTGACCAACTCTCTGACCTCCAACTGACCCAGGACAGCAAGCCAGTCACTTCTCTATTCATTCCTATGAGACTGAAAGTGAGGCTCCCATAGGAATGCATAGAAAATTAGGACTTCCTGTCCACACATAAGGTGCTGTGTGAGTTTGTGGGTCTAATTTCCTAGTCACATGACACAGATAAGAAACTTCAGAATGATATAACTCAAAAATTCAGCTACTGATAAGAAAATGACATTCACTACAGATTACATCATGTACATTTCTAGCAGGACAATGAATAAGTTTTTTTGCGGGAGTTCTTCTTTAATGATGATGATCATCATCTTCTGCTGGCTTACTTCTTCCAAATCATCCTTCAAAGTCTCCATGTCATAGAAAGTCAGCAAGATGCAGAGAGAGTAAGAGCTGGATGTTCCTGATAGCATATTCTCATCATGATGAGGAAAAGGAGGAAAAGCAGATGGCAGAAGAAGAGCTCCCACTTGTTAGGGCAGGAGAGCGCTGGGGTGTGAGAAGTGGGTATACCAGAGCTGATTAATATTCTGTGTTTACTGTCAAATAACCTGCAGAAGATTGCAGGCAAGAACAGTAATAATTTGCATATTATGCCCCTTTCTAACCAGCCAAACCCCCATATCAGCAACAGCCTCTGTTTAAAGCCATTAACAATAAAGAAGGACTGTACAATGCGGTCCCTCATTATTACATGAAAGGCAGCTGCGGGGCTAATTGACTGTGCGGTTCTTCACTGCAGCATGGTCGCAACCCGCCCGCAACACGGTTGTTCGGTGTGACCGTACCCTAAGACTGATAGAGATTTGTGATGAATAAATTCATAACGAATCAAACTTTTTGCCGAATTGAAATATTCTCTAATCTCTAATTCATTTCATAAAGTGTATTACAAAAATGTCATTTCTTTTTCATCCATTACATTTTTTTCAATGCTTAAAAAAATATACTTTAGCTTTTATCCTCTTTATAAAAACATAAACTAAATAACCGTACAATCTACTGGTGTGTGTAGAGATATATGTATACAAGGACTGGAGTAGTTTTAGTCGACAGGTGCGTCATGTGCCTAATTCATGATGAGGCACACGCCTTGTCATAAATTAGGTGCAAGCTACGACAGTGCAGAGAGAAAACAAAGACCGGCAAAATAAAAAGCTGGTCTTTGCAAATGACCCCCATTAAGCTCAAAAATATTGCCTGTTTTAATGGATGATGACGAGCTTAATCACATTCTTGCTAATGGATGTCAAGTGTTATCAAGGAAAGCTCTGAAATTAGCTAATAAATTATCACCTAGTATGTATAACCACTGTTCACACACAAAAGGCCACGTAAAAGTTTCCAGAATTCTGCTCAGATGACGACTTATCAAATAAAGGGATATTTTAAATTTTTAACTCTGATATATGTGTATATTTGTTGTAATATATGTCAAATCCTTTATGTAGGAAGTAAGACAAACCCTTGAAAAAAACATATTTTGGAACAACTTAATTTTTTTTCTTTTCTCATGTATATATGCATATATATATATATATATATATACTTTTTATATTATATCTGTCACTCTTTTTTGCGTTGATATATCTTTTAATGCACTTCAGGCACTTGACACTTTTTCAGTTGTGGACGGGTATGTTTAGGGATGAGATGTCTTACCTAAATTTGGCCTTTTCAGGAGCTGATGTTGTGGCATGAAAGTTTTTTTGTATATTTATTCAAATTCCCTATGAATTTGGGTTTTTGGAATTGTTTGTGATTCATGTTTTGTAGATATTAATAAAATCATGTGGATTATTCATATGTAGATGTGCGCCATTTTTTCCACATGTGAACTTAGTAATTTATTTAATTCTTAGTTTTTGTACTTGGGCAGCACCCTTTTGTCTTATATTAAAGGGGTTGTCCGGGTTCAGAGCTGAAACCCGGACCTACCCTTACTTTCACCCAGGCAGCCCGCCTGACTAGGGCATCGGAGCATCTCATGTGACGAACCGGGCTCTGCCGGGCAGAGGCTTCCACCCAGCAGTGAGACCGGGTGACATCACCGGAGCTGATGGGCGGGCTTTAGCGCGACCCTAGCCAGTAAAACGGCTAGGGCAGCGCTAAAGCTGGCCCATTACAGCCGTTGACGTCACCGAACACACTGCTGGGCGGAAGCCTCCGCCTGGCAGTGTGTATAATGTAAACAAAAAACCCTTGCCCTGTGCAATCCAGCGCAGGGCAAGGGAGGGCATCGGAGTATGAGATGCTCCGATGCCCTAGTCAGGGCAGGCTGCCTGGGTGAAATTAGGGGTATGTCCGGGTTCAGCTGTGAACCTGGACAAACCCCTTTAAAGCAACTTTTTGTGTTCTTTTGTCAAATTATGGGCACCCTTCGGCAGTCCGTGAGCCTAGAGGCCTAGAGTAGTTTTCACTCTGCTTTTACATCTGTTTCCAGGTGTAAAAATTAGTGAATGTGTTGGGTCCGATGTCCCGGTCCCATGATCAGTGTTACAATTGTTGCACAGGTATTTAAAAAGTCACAAAAAAGGGACGTGTGACTTTTGTACGCCAAAAACAGGCATAATACTCGTATAAAATGACTCCCTATGTTCACACATGACTAATATAGGTTAGGATTGATATCTACCAGATTATTGCCATCTAACAGCTAAAATGTGTTGTATAAGTACATGTTCAAACGTGAAATTTGAACTGTGATTTCTACTTCACATATGACTTGTTTAGGTTAGGACTGAAATCTGCCATTTGCCATCCACTGCCATCCAATAATGGCCAATCACTCCCTAAGATGTGGGAAGGGAATTAAGTATTTAAAATGTGTATTACATAGTACCAAATACACTGCTCTTAATAAGGACACAGTGTGTGTCTGAAACGTATAAGCATTGTTTGAACTGTCTTTTGGCTACTTGTACGGTCATGGATTTATGTCTGTATAAACCTACATTTTTGGATTCTCAAGACACTGGGCATTTATTTTTGTATAATGTGGTTCATTCAGAAGTAGCGCCCAAGCAGCAGGGATCCTTGGAGCATATTTGTTAGCTGGGGATGTACAATATTCATTAAAGTTTAGTACTACTTAAAGGGGTTATCCGAGCTATATTTATTGATGATATTGAAATGAATGGGGCCGGTAGGTGTAATTACATCTGCTCACCGCTACTGATGTTACGGTGAGCAGGTAAACAATAAAGAGGAGGCAGCGCTGGCATGGAGCGCGCCTCCTCTTCAAACAGTTGATCAGCGGGGGTGCCAGGTATAGGACCCCCGCCCTTCTGATATTAGATGACCTATTCCTGAGGATAGTTCATCATAAATATAACTCGGGAGAACACCTTTAATTAAAGGACCCCCGAAATTTTCACCTCCATTTTTCTTTAAGGCTTAACAAAGTTTGAAAAATTTGTTCTAATAATTGGAGGGGTTTATTTTCTAAAAGAGGGACATTTCTGGGGTGTTTTTTTATTATGTAACCCCCTTTAAAGTCACTTCAGAACTGAATTGGACCTAAGACTTGAATTGCCTTCCAAAAATGTAAGACTTCTAACATCCTAAAAAAAATAAAATGACATTTACAAAATGATACCAACATAAAGTAGACGTATGGGGAATGTTAGATAATAAGTATTTTGCGAGGAATCTGCTTTGAAAGCAGAGAAATTCAAATTTAGAAAATTGCTAATTTTCAAAATTTTCAGTACACTTCTTTTTTTTATGCATAAAGGTAAAATGTATCAATAAAATTCACTACTAACATGAAGTATGATGTGTCATGATAAAACAATCTTAGAATTGCTTGGATAAGTTGAGGCGTTCCAAAGTTATTACCAGATAAAATGGCACATGTCAGATTGACAAAATTGTTGTCACCTTGCTTTTCCAACTTCTCATAGGTGATGGCAAAAAAACATGGAACAAGGTTGTTCCTGGGCAATAAAAGGTATATAAATTGTGCCCCTTCCTAGGCATGATGGATAAACATCCATAAAAAAAAATATTTAGCAAAAACCTGGTTTTAAAAATGATTAACCCAATTCATTAAGGAATTGTTTCCTGAATGATTGGTGACTGGAATTGCTCCTCTATAAAATGAAGAATTTGCCTTTCTTATATTTAACACAGACCCAGATCTGACAAAGCAGCTCTAACCGCTATTGCTGTTGCTATTAATAAGAATCTTGCTCCAATTTGCCATTGTCTTTTAATAAAATACATTATCCCTTTAAATGTGTAACAATTCCAAGGTAATTTTATCCAATGGTTGACTTGAGGATTCCTCTTCATCCCGCTGAGCTTTTTTAAGACTAATGAAATACTGGTCGGGGATTGCGTCATGCTATTAATAAGATTAAGCATAATATGATTTAACAATCGTGCTAAGCTGCTGAAGCAATTTTTCTATCATAGACCCCGCTAATGAGGCCACGCGTTTGCGCGTTTGACAAATTGGCACAGAACGGTTACTGGGATAGAATGGATATTGTTACAGGATTTAACCTCTGTAATGATAAAAGAGAAGATTCACAAATGGTAATATTTGCAAATCATTGCTACAGGCTAAATTAAAGCCTATGGATTACTGATCTCAACTGTATATGGGAAATTATGTAATGGGTTATTTCTTTCCAGTAGCTGGTAGGTAGCTGATGACCTGGGCACTATTATCTGTATACTGGGTATCTTAAACCAGCTTCAAATTAATAATAATGATAAATAAGGCTGAAATAATTTTCCATTCAAGAGCCAGACATGTATTGGGTCATCCACCTTTGTGCTGCCATGGTGCATCAGAATCTGCAACTTCTTCCTTGCTCAAGGCTGTCTAAAAAAGTGGATGTGCCATGGGCGGGGAAGGGGACGGGCTTGTAGGCCCATCTCATTTAACATTTTCTACACTTGGTTTAGGCGTAGAAAATGGTCTAAATGTAAGACAGCAAGGAAGCAAGAATAGGAGGTATATATGCCGAAGTTATGGAGAGTTGCCTCTTCATAACATCAACAATCCACCGCCAGCTATAGGGCTTATTCAAGCATCTAAAACACCGGTCAAATGTGCCCCATAGTGTCCAAGTTAATATTTTGTACTGTATATATCAATATCTCTGGTGGTCTTGAGTCACTGGCAACATCTACAGTATCGAAGGGGTCAGTACTGGTGTGCCTCGTACTGTAGGGTATTGAATGATTCAGTGTCAACCCACTAGTGGTTTAGGGTGTTATTTCTCAAGGACTATACCAAGAACCCACAAAGGGCCCAGCAAAGCATTTTATAATTATTTTCCAATGCTATCATATTGCTGAGATATGCTTACTAATTTGCAAACCATCTTTGAGCAGTCTAAAAGTGGTTTGCCTTCCCTACTGTGGCATGTCCTGTTGTTGCTGTGTTCTAGGAATCCCTTAACCAGGGCTCAAGGAACCCTAGGGTTGGAAAACTGGTCTAGGGCATAGATGAGATCTAAGGCCAAAAAGGGTTATTTTTGGTATCACTGGTGGTCAAAGGTCAAGAAAGGGTCATTTTTCTGTACATCTATTTGTCTAGTGCATGATAAGGGTTTAATATTGTGGGGTATGCCCAAGACATCACCTATGTAAGGGGTGTCCAACCTTCGTCCCTCCAGCTGTTGCAAAACTTCAACTCCCAGCATGCCTGGACACTCTACAGCCTATTGGTCTACAGCAGGGCATTGTTGGAGTTGGAGTTTTACAACAGCTGGAGGGCTGCAAGTTGGGTAAATGTTATTTAACGTTGCTATAATCATAGAAGACTATTTTATGGCATTCTTTCTTTATCATTTTGGCAGTATTATGCCATTGATAAATAAAAAGTCACTAACTTCTAAATAAACTGGGCTTGGAACAAGCTGCCAAAAAAAGCTGTGATTGTTGTGTGATGCAGGGGGATCACAAGGAGATAAACACTAATCATCTGAGATTCAGGGATTCTTGAGCACACACTGTAGGCCTCTTAATGTGAAAAGACCCAAATCAACACTCTGGGCAGAGTCCATTCTGGACTCTTAAAAGCTGCCTTGTGAAACCGCCACTGCATTTGAGTCTCATAGAGACAAATTGTACCCCTAGGGTGTGTAGCCATCCTCTGAATGAGATAAAATGTACCATTTATAAGTGGCATCACCTATATTCTTCCTGACCCATACTCAATTGCCTACTAGACTTACAATATCAGCACTCCATAAGGTCTCAGACGTTTCTCAGAGCAGGGTAAATGTTTATGATGTGTTTCCATCAATAGTTTAGACTAGGAAAACACTTTAAACTTCATTTTTTAAATCTAAATAGTTTGTCTAATGACTGTGTCTATGCTGGGTCTTGCTAAGCTGTTTCTGTCATAGGGAATAAAGGCTTGAATGGTATACTGATAGACAATCTATTCCATCACTACACGGCTGAATATAGTAATCTACACAAAGTTGCACTGAGATTATTGCAGTCATTGTAGGGTAAGGTAACCAGGATACTTGGTTCTTGATGAGATGTAGGTGGAATGTAATAGGCTTGTTAGTGTTAAAATTGACTGATATAAATGTGCTTTCCATTAAGGGCCATGAATATCACAGCTGCAACAACACGGGCTAGCAATGCTGGATCTAAGAGACCTGAGCTACTACTTTAATGGATTCAAAGAAATTAAGCTAAAATGAAAAAAACACAAAAAAAACTTCCCCGAACATGTAGAAGGAGTTTGATAAAAAGCCAATGCTGGAGGGTGCTGCATGTACTGATCTAATTTATGTACAGATACTCCACAGACTTTTTTTTTCCTTTATCTGGCATCACTGTTTTTATTTTTTCTCTGACAGCACAATTTTTGTCTTCTCCGTTACAGGCCTGTTGATTGGGTGTGACAAAGGGGTGCACCACTTCAAACCTTGGAAAGAGTTGAACGAAAAGTTTCTGTATGACATCGGTGGTGTTGGCAGTACTTAGAGGAGGGCAGTACACACGTAGAGAAGGTTCTAGACGTTCAAGACAGGCACGTTCAGACAGATCACTCTTTAAGAAGAGGACAGCAACCACCTGGACTATAAAAAACAATCTATTGAAACAAGACTGCATTAATCTAGCTCATTTGCAACTGTCCTCTCATCAGCGCCAAGAGAGCCTGCACTGGTGACATAAGAGAGTTCTTTGGAGGCATGAATAGCAAACATTAACATTAAGTAGGTTCTGCCTTGGTACAAGTGATGTCCACTTCACGGTTTGTTGGAAGGCTGGAAAACGCTTACTACCACTGTGTATAGTGCAGAGGCACCCAAGATCAATACCAGGTGTCATGGTGTGGGGCACCATTAGCTACCATGGCTGTTCCCATCTGGTATTCCTAAAAGGAACATTGACCATCCTTTGGTGTATCCAGGACTTTGTGGAACCAGTCCTACTGCCTTTTTTTTACTCAGGAGACAAGGTCTTCCACCAGGGGCAAACTGGGAACTGAGAGAGACGACCTTGATTACGGTGGTAAATATAGGTATGTCTGCTCCTCCTCTCATTGGTTACTGATGCACATAGAGGTAACTAGGAGCAGTACACTATATGTGTAGGGTCTGTTCTCCTGAATATAGATGCCCAATGACATAGGTAGGTTTAGCATAAGACCTGCCTGACTTGAGACCACCGTGGTGATGGTTAGGTGGGGCACAGATGTTTTTTGTTCAAAATATATTGGCTAAGTCTCAGATTTTATCATTAGAGTGAGGGCTTAGTCCATATGTTATGTTTTCATCTATTGCTATAAAGCTTTATTTCTGTGACTTTATAAATGCACATCCCATATTTATCGTGGCAGGATGTTTTGGTATCTTTTTTCCGTGATTTTTTAAAATTTGTCTTGAAGGAGTGGCGCCTTCAGGTGTGAATGTACGTCTATCCTGGGAGTAACATTCATGTGCACTTTTGTCCCACCTATCTAAGAGGCGACCTTGATTAGGTGGTACATATAGGTGTGTGTGCTCCTCCTCTTATTGGTTACTGATGCACACAGAGATAACTAGGAGCAGCACACTATATGCTCTCCTGAACATAGACTGCATAGGTAGGTGTAGTGTGGGACCTGCCTGACCTGAGACCACCATGGAGCTGGGTAGGTGAGCACATATGTGTTTTGATCAAAATATATTGGCTAAGAGTCTCAGATTTTATCATTAGAGTGAGGACTTAGTCCATGTTATGGTTGCATCTATTACTATAATGTATTATTTTCTCTGACTTTACAAACTGGGAGCTGACCCTGAAAAAAACCTAAAAGTGGCCCCATGTCATAGATGGATCCAGATTGACAAGAAGGTGGGGCAACGCAAATATTTTTTAATATTTTTAATGCAACACAAATGTTTTAATGTGTGTATTCAGAAAGCTGGGCAAGTCTCCTTTGTGGGTGGGGTCAGCAGGATTCGCTCTCCTAGGAGTCCTGAGAAGATTTATTCTGCTTTTAACTAAAATCCTACTCCAAAACATATAACCCTATACAGCACAGAGCCCAGCTTCTCTTCCTCTGTTATATCATGCCTTTAGATTGGACACCGGTAATCACTATACAGGTTCCTTTAATTGTGTTATTTTAAGGGATTTTCATGGAAAGTACTTTTTTCATAATTGGGCCATAACTGAAAATAAAAAAATAAACCGTACTCAAACTCACCTATTCCCTGTCCCTCCCCTTCCAATATATGTCCGGTGCCAGGAAAGGTCAATGCAGCCAGTCACTAGAACTTAGTTGCACTCATCATATCTGAAGCCATTTTTAGACAGTTGCTCTATGTTCACTAAGCATTTGAGAAACAGATTGTTAAAGCAGTCAGTGGAAACTTTTTCATTTGCAAACATCTGTACAATGAAAATTAGTTTGCGTTGCTAACAGATGTTTTAATCAAATGCTGGCCTCACATATAGTGACATGACAGGAATGTCCAAGAACTATTTCCAGAAGATGTTGTCCTTAATTTATATGTGCATTCATAGGGATGATCCTATTCAGAAGACTATGGGCAGGACTGGCGCAATCTCTTAGTGCCCATGGCAGGTGTGCCATCCCTCAATACCCCCTCCCACTCCCTGAAGTTGAGCATCATACAGGATCATAGATATAAGGTTGTATAATAGGCTGCAATGTAACCATTTGCCATTACACCCTGTGCCCGCCACCATCCCACTATCTTCGGCGAGCACTCAGGACGCTGCCTCACTCACCTATTTTCTGCCCTGTGCTCTATGCTCCAGGCTGCAGCCAGAATGCTAGGTCTCTTTCTGTGTTTGTATTAGTGTCTATTCTTTGAATCTCTGCCTGCACCTTTTTGCTTGTGTTCATCTATTTGACTAATGAGCTCATCAGCCTTCCTATATATGCTGTGCTGTTCATTCCACCCTTTTTCCTGATCAACAGATTCCTTTTGGTTTCCCTTGCTTGTTAGGCCCTGCAAAAGAGCTATAATCCATTTGTCTGTCTGTGTACCCACTTCTCCCTGGTTCCTGACTCTTTGCTGTCTGACCTGACCTGTGTCTGTTCACAGTACTTACCATGAACCACCTGCCTTGACCTCTAGACTGTTTAGCGAAATTGCACATACTCTTTCTGCCGTGACCTCTGCCTGTTTCCAGACTCTGTGTATTGCCTGATCCCTCAGTGCTTGACACTGGTGTCTCTGACCCCAGTAGGTCAGTAGGCAACGACACCAGGACTATTCCAAAAGGTAGTGGCCTGGTGGCTCCCCTGCAGCGAAGGCAAGATCCTTGTATAGGGGGTTAAAGGTTGAAAACCAGGGGCTGCCAGGATAAAGCCTTCAGGGCTAGCCCAAAGTTAAACCGGTTGATTGGCATAGTAGGTCCACACTCCATAACACCGTTACACCCAGACCCTGGTACCTGAGGGGTTCACATCTGATATATAAGAGGACACAATTATTATAAATGCCACATAGTAGGTGGTATAAACGGTGCAATGTAATTTACCTTCTATTCATGGAGGTACAGAGGTCTACAGTAGATGGACCATGAATGCTTAACATACAGATTTGCATGACCCTGAAAAACCAAAAACAAGCTACAAATAATAGTGTGTGGTGACAAAACAATTCTCGCCAATCAGCAGACACCACACAAATAGTACAAATACATTCTTTATTTCATGATGTCATATAAACAGTCAGGAAAAAAAAATAAAAAATAGTACTATACATAAGGCAGCTTAAAAGCAGTTACATGCTGTGAGAAATGAGGACTCAACTGGACCCGGAGTCTGAATTATGCACCTGCCCCTATATCCAATATTATAATATGGGGCAATAGGATAATACCCTTGGAATAAAACTAGCTATGCTGTAAAAAATCTATATACTCCAAATCATTCCCAGCAGCTGCAGGGCACAACTCCATTGCATAAATAATAAAACATGAACAATAAGCAAGGTGACCAATGCAGCAGGTGGGAAAGCACTAAACAGTATACAAGATAAAAGTATCAGAATAATATACAGCAAGCAACAAACCAGTCAGTGAACCCCGACGTACTGCACGTTTCGCCTCGCTTCTTCCTGGGGGCGTTTCTCACAGCATTTAACTGCTTTTTAAGCTGCTTTATGTATAGTACTATTTATATATATATATATATATATATATATATTTTTTTTTTTTTTTTTTTTTCTGACTGTGTATATGACATCATGAAATAAAGAATGTATGACCCTATGTGAGCTGCAGGTGCTCAGTTCCCAACATGCTACTCACAAAGCCATATATATGAACATCCAACCTGAGCACCTCATTAAATCACCATTGCATTAGCAAGGTCATTTTCTGGCTCATTTATCCCTTAGCTTATCCCATGGCTACATTTTAATCGAATCAGATAAAGGGGATGTGAATGAGAACTGCTGGAATTAAAAAGATATTGGGTTTATTCTGAGCCCCCTTCATGGATATACTGTATAGTCTGCATAGAAGTAACTATATGAATGAACCCTTCAGGCTACTATAGATACAACTATGGCCAGAGTGATGGTGGATGCACCTGAGCAAATCAATTGGTGAGGGGACCTAACCAATTTTAGGAACCTGGAGCAACTGACCCTTTATAGCATTGATATATTGGAGTGGTGGTCACACATGTAACTGGCATTTTCATGTTAATTTTATAGAAATTTTGGGGATACCAAAGCCAGCAACTTAAAATTAACTGACAGTACATTTTTTTTCTAAGACACACTTTTTATTTTGTAACATTTTTGTTTTTTTGAAGATGCATCATGAATCACCTGATAGAAGTAAAAAAAAAAGTTCTGGTAAGAAATTTGTACATATCTATAAGGGTTCATTTAGATGTTCTTGCCTGGAGTCTCTCCAAGTGTAGAATGGAGAGTCCCCAGACTGAATACTGACCCATTATAGTCAAAGGTCCATTTTACATCTGTGATTTTCTGCATGGTCTGTGCATAGAAAATCCCAGCATGGACCATTTAGGTCCGATTTTACCACAAGATTCCATCAAAGTGAATAGATGCACAAGAAAAAAACAAACCAGTCAATTTAATTATTTTCTTGCTGATGCACAGACGATTTGGTGCTAGGTGATCAAAATGGTTCATTATCACTAATTGGTCAGATGAATTCTGAAGGAGAGGGTAAGGCAAGTCAGAAAAACAGAGAACATGGAGGAAGAACATGGAGTATTTTAAAAAATCTGTAGAAAAAAGTGTAAATTAGATAATGTAGAAAATAGGCAAAAGAACGATCCAATCTCCTGCTCACCTCCTGCCTCGTTAAGTGTTCTCATCTGCATACATTATATCTGCACGCTGAGTCACTAATTGTACAGGTGCTCAATCCACTTGCAAACAGAAAAATAAATGGCTTGAAGATTTGACTCGAACAAAGAAAGTGCTGTGTACGGGGACCTGGAGAGCAGTATATAAATACACATCCTCTGCCAGAGAGAGAAGAAACTGCTCCTAATTACAGGCAGTATGGGGGAGAGGTTAACAGTCTACTGAATAATCTCATAAAAAGTCATTTACCTGCCCGTGATTTAAAAGGCACACTAGTGGAGAAAAAAAAAAATTACCGTCAGTGGGTGGTGACATCATTTCTGTGAAAACAGACATTGCAAACATGCAATGTCTATTGTAGGACTGGAATATGCATTTGTATGATTCCTCCTGACACATTTTTTTAAGAACAATTTGGGTTCATACTGTGAATATAAAAGTAGACAAATAAGCAAATGGAAAAAGTGACATAAAGTAGGCACTACAGTTGGGTGTGATATCACCGTGACACAAAAATCACTCTATATTATAAATATTTTGAAGCTAAGTAATTGAAGCAAAACTCCAAGAAAAACTGATACAACCTGGTGAGCCAGTTATCTTCCATTCCTGTATCTCAGAGCTGTGTTGTGGCTCTTAAAGTGGTTATGCCACGATTGATGTAAAAATTGAAAATCAGACAAATTGAGCATCAGGCCTCAATCGTCCATTTCCCTGAATTCCATTTCCACACGGTTGAAATGTGATTTTTTGAGGGATTGTTCAATTTAATAAAACCAGCATATATACTGTATGTGACAACAATACAAAGCCTAGGGCAGCAATCTACCTGTGAGTGTTAACGTGATTTGAGCATCAGACCTCAATCGTCCATTTTTTTAATTCTATATTCACATGGTCAGAATAGAATTTTTTGGGATGCGTTCAATTCAATTAAACTAACATATGTAGGTTATTATGACAGCGAAACACAGGGTAGTGCAGTAATTGTCCTGTGCATGAATTTGAGCTTCAGGTCTTAATCATCCTTGAATTTAATTTCTACAAGGTTGGAATGTAATTTTTTTTTGGGGTGGGCGGTGTGGGGGGGTAATTTCAATTTATTAAACCAGCATAAAGGTGATCAGTACACCAGTACAGAGACTAGGGTAGCAATTTACCTGTGAATGCTAACGTGATATTAGAAGTCAGAACTCTGTCTGTTGCCATATTTTCCACATTTCCACATGGTTGGACTAATATATTTTTTGGGACTTGTTCAGTTTAATTTAACCATCTTATAGGTGATCAGTACAGAAATACACAGGCTAGGGCAGCAGTTTACCTGTGAGTGTTACAATGAAATTGAGTGTTAAACCAGGCCATTGTTTCATCATTTAACATTTATTTCTCCACACGGTTGAACTTTTTTTTTTAACTTGTTCAATTTAATTAAAACAGCATATAGGTGATCGACACCAATACATAGGCCAGCACACAAAGGAAAACAAATTTAGGTCTGAATCCGTTTCTTTATTTCTTTGTTCACAAACATGTTTCCAATCATTTATTTTTTTTATTGAGGTTGTTGATTATATTAAAACTAGCAGCATATATACGTGATTACTACATCAATAAACAGGGTAGTGCACAACATTATCTGAGAGGCCAAAAAATGTTCAGGCTATGGAAGGATTCCAAATGAAAGACCCAGCGCCAGAATGTGGTTAGTAGCACCAACTATCCATCCAGAAGTAGTAGAAGTAGTGGTTGGCTGCAGTTTTCCATGCTGGCTTCAAAAGGCGCAACATTATACAGTGTCTTGCGAAAGTATTCGGCCCCCTGGAACTTTTCAACCTTTTGCCACATTTCAGGCTTCAAACAAAAAGATATAACATTTTACATTTTTGGTGAAGAATCAACAACAAGTGGGTCACAATTGTGAAGTGGAACGAAATTTATTGGATCATTTAAACTTTTTTTGTAATAATAAAACTGAAAAGTTGGGCATGCAAAATTATTCGGCCCATTTACTTTCAGTTCAGAAAACTCACTCTAGAAGTTCATTGAGGATCTCTGGATGATCCAATGTTGTCCTAAATGACTGATGAAGATAAATAGAATCCACCTGTGTGTAATCAAGTCTCCGT